>JAMPIV010021025.1:200000-297500 GCA_024509875.1 Oreohelix idahoensis | reverse complement strand
GTCCCTCCAAAGATTCCTATTTGTGCGATATAAAATAAAATAATAGCTAATTTATATCATTAAAACAAGACAGAAACATTTCACGACTGACAAATGAATGAATGAAAACACAGTAATGTCATTGAAACAGTATTGCATGTATCTTTAAAACTCACCTATAGTTGACAAATTAAAGAAGAGACCACATGGCTAATTGATGTGTCTCCACTTTTTTGACTCGATGAGTCTGTAGCTGGATAATATCCGACCCTTAACCAAGACGTTCCCAAGACTTAATAAGTTTTGTTGTGTCTCATTCAGTACGAGGCTTCCCCATATTAGCTTCAGTATTCATCATCATCAGGTGCCATCTTCACATAGAAGATCGGCTGCAATGGATCTCTAACGTCTTCTGTCTCTTGTCTTGATGGTGCACCCAGATAGTTTCTTTCCTTTCCATCTCTTGATGTTATCTTCCTACTTATAGCGCCATCTTCCTCTTGCACGTGTGCCTTTATCTCTGCCTTCTATTATGGTCTTCAGCAAGGTGTTATGTCTTTTTACACGGCCAAAATATTGTAAGCTTCAGTAATATGAAATGTGAAATGTTTTCAACGAGAGTTTATTTGTATCTGTAGCAATGTTGTTCCCATTATATAGACTTGGACACATATAGAGTTAGGCAAACTGACGGCATCTACCTTGAAGTATGAAGGAACATGAGAAGAACTGCAATAAGACGTGGTGTAGGATGAATGGATGTGAAAAATAGAATTTCATTGCGAGATCTCTGGTAGAACTAATAGGCAGATGGTAGTGCTCACTTTGATTTATTTTCTCATGTTTCCTACTTAGCTGTCGCTTTCTTCCCCTTCCCTGACGAAGGCCCTGTGGCCGCAACGTTGGCTATTTTCTGTATCCTTTTTCACAGTAAGAAAAATCACCTATTTTCGACTTTTTTCATATCCATCCACCCTAAATTGGGGTGTAGAGGTTAGCTAGAGAGAACGCCATGCTATCATATTGGCTGTCTTCCGTTTCGCCTCGTTTTAGTCGTTGGCCCATCAAGGATTGTCTGATGTTGTCCTCCAAGCGAACACTGAGTCTTCCTGGAGATCTGGATCCCTGGCTCAATTTTATGTAATAACTTTTTATTTGGCCTAGTTATACTAGCTTCACTCTGCAACCTAAAAAAAGTCAACAAGCGGTTCTGCGAACCTGGCACATTTTAACAACCGGTTCGGGTGAACCCGTGCGAGCCGGCTAAATGACACCACTGCGGATACCACAACAGCACCTGCTATACCCACCACCAAAATAAGGTGCACCTAGACCACAAAAGCAACGTCAATTTGCCCAGACCACATTAAAACATAGCAAAAGAGTAATATCAGTAGTAACACTAAATCTACAAACAACAGCGGTAACAAAGATCTTACTTGAAATATTAAAGAACGCCTTTGCTACACTGGGGACAGTGGTCATTGTATAACTTATGTTACTATTTGGGTCATCCACTATTTTGATGGTGTATATTGAACCAGCCTTGTTTTCCGAAACCTGTATCAGTTCTCCCATGTTTACAATAGAGGGAGCTGTGTTAGAACCTGAGGAAGAAATCAATAAGAATGTCAATAACTAATTAATTAATTAGATATCTGTCAGCTCTCCCAAGGAGAACAAACCTTAAAAACGGTATACCTGATCCTTCTGTTCAAGGTTATTCAAGGAATGTTAATGTCTTTTCCATTCTTGTCATTTCTGGCTCAACTTTTCTTCTCGTGTGTTGTTCAGTCTCCCTATACTTCTGTTACCATGAAGAAAGACTGCCTTGTAATTCTATCAGCAGGTTTCCTCAGTGAGTGTTATATCCATCCCCCGGCGTCTTCTTCTTGTCTTATGTTCTGTTGTCTTCTTATCTTATGTTCTGTTGTCTTCTTATCTTATGTTCTGTTGTCTTCTTATCTTATGTTCTGTTGTCTTCTTATCTTATGTTCTGTTGTCTTCTTATCTTATGTTCTGTTATCTTCTTGTCTTATGTTCTGTTATCTTCTTATTTTATGTTCTGTTGTCTTCTTATCTTATGTTCTGTTGTCTTCTTATCTTCTGTTCTGTTGTTTTCTTATCTTATGTTCTGTTGTCTTCTTATCTTATGTGCTGTTGTCTTCTTATCTTATGTTCTGTTGTCTTCTTATTTTATGTTCTGTTGTCTTCTTATTTTATGTTCTGTTGTCTTCTTATCTTATGTTCTGTTGTCTTCTTATCTTCTGTTCTGTTGTCTTCTTATCTTATGTTCTGTTATCTTCTTTTCTTATGTTCTGTTGTCTTCTTATCTTATGTTCTGTTGTCTTCTTATCTTGTGTTCTGTTGTCTTCTTATCTTCTGTTCTGTTGTCTTCTTATCTTGTGTTCTGTTGTCTTCTTATCTTGGGTTCTGTTGTCTTCTTATCTTGTTCTGTTGTCTTCTTATCTTGTGTTCTGTTGTCTTCTTATCTTGGGTTCTGTTGTCTTCTTATCTTGTTCTGTTGTCTTCTTATCTTGTTCTGTTGTCTTCTTATTTTATGTTCTGTTGTCTTCTTATCTTATGTTCTGTTGTCTTCTTATCTTCTGTTCTGTTGTCTTCTTATCTTATGTTCTGTTATCTTCTTATCTTATGTTCTGTTGTCTTCTTATCTTCTGTTCTGTTGTCTTCTTATCTTGTGTTCTGTTGTCTTCTTATCTTGGGTTCTGTTATATTCTTATCTTGTTCTGTTGTCTTCTTATCTTGTGTTCTGTTGTCTTCTTATCTTGTCTGATTCATGTCACCAGTTTCACATTTGTGGTCTTTTCAAACCGTTTCAATTCTTTTATTCTACGCAAGCACCCATTAATGACAGTATGTAACTTCATTGCTTGTTTCTGTTTTTCTCCATGTTTTAGAGTCATACTGACTTGACATTTGAGTTGATGATTCTGAGTCTTGTATTGGACTTGATTGTTGTTATTTATATATTTTCATATCTCTCCCAATGCAATGAAAGCCCCTCGCCTATTGTATTTTTACTTTAATACTATCGTTTGTTCCTCCAACTTTGTCTACATTGCCACGATGTATTTACGACTCTACATCTTGTAGGGGTGTTTCTTCAAGTGCAATCTTGGTATCATCTGTAGCATTTATTCTCACAATCATTGTCTTTTTCTGGGATATTTTCAGATCCAATTGCTTTGACTACGCACAAAGTATTTTCTTTAGGCTTCTGTCAATGGAGGATGTATTTCTTTCTATGACAATAGTACTTCTGATTGCTAAAAGTAGATGTAGTTTTGTGGTTTTTTTCCTCATTCTATATTATTTTGCTCAGTTATTGAGCAGGTTCCATTTGGTGGCGTTCTTGCGCGTCTTACTTGGTGTTGGGGTTCACTTCATGGTGTGAAACAATTTTGATGAAGTTATTTTTATCGGGATTTTTCACACAATGTCGCATCCCAACTACAAGTACAAAGAATGTGAAAGTACGCAAGTATTATGACGAGAGTGTATGTAACTAAGCATGACGAAAGGGTAGAAACGGGAGTCTGTGTTACGCTTTCATAGCGTACAGAAGTGTTTTACCCAGTGTGGCACAGCCACTTTATTATGTGTGATAGGTACTCTATTCACCCCAGGCGTGTCTTCATGGAATTATGTTGAAATTGTGATATTCACAGAGAAGGTTGATTGCGTGCAGTATGCGCTAATCATTATCATAACATGTGGGTGAATCTCGTGTTCATAAAGATTGCTCATGCTCGAAGAAATGTATACGTTAACGGTAGCAGACATAAGAAGGCGTGTGTGATAGCACTGTATTATATGGCGAGGAATGCCTGAATTATATATGATTAATAATTACTCAGACGTATCGAGTATTCTACGTTCTGCATGTTAGAATGACGGATGCCTATAATGAAACTGATAATATACAATATGTGGAATGAATCATTAAACTGTTCAAAAATATATCGGCTTTTGTAAAATATCTCATTGAAACAGTTTTGTGTTGGATTTTGCATTAACTATATATAACATGAAAACGGACGTCCTGACCGCAAAACGTATAACAAGAATAGGATTTTGGAATGTAAGGACAATGAACGAGACGGGTAAACTAAAACATGTCACAGCTATAGATTACACAATCTAGGGATAAGCGAGAGCAGATGGACAGGGGCAGGAAAAGTTAAAACAGCAACAGGAGAAACAGTACTTTACTTTGGGAGAGAGGATGGACAGCACAATGAAGGTGTAGCCATTATTCTACAGAAAGGAATAGAAAGGACATTACTGGAATGGAAACCCATCAACAACAGACTGATAAGAATAAGATTGAGAGGGAGATTCCCCAACACTACAATAATACAATGCTACGCACCAACGAATGACAGCAATGAAGAGGTCAAGGATGAATTCTATCAACAACTGCAAAAAGAAATGGAAGACACACCTAGATACGATCTTATCGTAGTAATGGGAGACCTCAAGGCGAAAGTTGGAGCACACAATTCATATAATGAAAGAGTAATGGGGAAATGCGGCAGCGGAACAGCAAACAAAAACGGGGATACATTAATAAGTTTCTGTATCACTAACAATCTGGTCATTGGAGGAACATTTTTCCCACACAAAGAAATTCACAAATTAACATGGGAATCACCAAATGGTCGGGACAAAAACCAGATAGACCACATTATGATTAATGGTAGATGGAGACATGCATTGCAAGATGTGAAGGTAAGAAGGAGGTGCGGATGTGGGAAGTGATCACCATTAGTAGTAGCAAAACTGAAAGTGAAACTCAGAACGGCTGGACCAACTGTAACTACACAGAAAAGGTTTGACATCAGCAAATTGAAGGACCCCCCTTACCAGAAAAGCTTTTGCGGCTGATATAAAGAAACGATGTCAATTTACCAAAAGTCAGGAAAAGACATTGACTGATGATATAGACCAGCAATTCCACACCATTTCAACAATATATAAGGAAAGCAGCAAATCATGCTTGGGATTTTAGGAAAGGAAGAAGCAAGACTGGATAATACCAGAAAAATTAAACACCATAACGATGAGAAAGGATATGAAAAGAAAGAAAAGCGAAGTACCCCGGTTTAAAACAAATATATAGCAAACAGTACAGTCAGATGGACAATGAAGTTAAACGCCAAACCCGAGACAACAAAAGGCATTTCCTAGACGATTTTGTAAGACAGGTAGGAGAGGCAGCACTGAAAAATGAACAAAGCACAGCATACAAAATAACTAAAATAATCAGCGGAAAACGAGGTGCAAACAATATTACATTAGTAAGAGATAAGCAAGGAAATCTCATTACGACAGCAGAGTGACAGGAAACAAGATGGGCAGAGCATTTTAGAGAAACTCTGAACAAGGAACCACCAGGGACAAAGTTGAATGTTCCTGAGGCTGGAAACGATCTAGATGTTAATACAGACATTCTACGAAAAGAAGAAATCATCATAGCAATCAAAGGATTAAAGAATGGAAAAGCTCCTGGCCATGATAACTTAAATGCAGAGCTATTTAAGACAGACCCTGAGCTAGCAACAGAACTATTAGAACCACTATTTGCACAAGACTGGAAAACAGGGAAAACACCAACGGAGTGGAACAAAGGAATAATTGTCAAATTGCCCAAGAAGGGAGATCTTTCAGACTGCAATAATTGGAGAGGAATCACTCTTCTCTCAGTTCCCAGCAAAATACTATGCAGGATAATTATACAGAGAATTTCAAAAGCAGTAGACCACAAACTGAGGAAAGAACAAGCTGGATTTAGAAAGAACAGAAGATGTGCAGATCATATATTTACCCTCAGGAACATTATAGAGCATTGCTCAGAATGGCAGAGACAGCTGTACACTAATTTCGTTGAATTCGAAAAGGCATTTGACAGTATACATAGGGGCAGTCTATGGAAAATACTGAGGGCTTATGGAATTCCAAGCTGCATAGTGTCAATAATAAAAAGCCTCTATGCCAACTTTACGTGTAGCGTTGGGCAGAGCAACCTAACCTTTGAGGTGGAGACAAGAGTAAAACAGAGATGCCCCTTATCACCCACTCTATTTTTAACAGTCATAGACTGGGTGATGCGTCAGACAACAGAGGGCAGCCCAAGAGGAATAAGATGGACTAAATTGGAAGATCTGGAATATGCATATGACATTGCACTACTAGCACATTCACATCAACACATCCAGCAAAAAACGGATAGACTTAATAAGTATAGCCAGCCAGGTGGGCCTGAATATCAATCTAAAAAAGACAGAGGTCATAACGCTCAATGTGAGCAACGCTGAGCCCATAACAGTAAGGAATCAGCAACTGGAACTGTCAGACACCTTCACATACCTAGGATGCATAGTAACACCAGACGGCGGAGCAAGCAAAGGCATCAACAACAGAATGAATAAAGCAAGAACAGCCTTTTTAGTCTAACCAACATCTGGAAGTCCTCTCAGTGCAGCACGAACAGAAAAATAAGACTATATGAGATCTGTGTACTTTCTGTGCTTCTCTATGGTGCGGAATGCTGGAGAGTAACAGAGAAGGAAATGTCGAAATTGTCCACTTTCCACACAACCTGCCTAAGAAAAATGTTCCGAATCTTTTGGCCGAATACCATCACCAACCAAGATCTGCTTACTCGGAGCAACCAAGAGGAGATATTTCATTCATTCATAACCCTCCACTCCCAAAGGAGCATAGGCCTTCAACAAACACATGCCAAGTCCTCCTGTCACGTGCATCATCTCAAGTTCTTTCCACGTTCTCCTCATTATTTTCACCTCTGTTTCCAGTTCTCTTCTCCATGTGCTTCTTGGTCTATTTCTGCCTCTCTTGCCCTGGGGGTTCGAGAAAAAGGACTGCCTTGTAATGCTATCAACAGGTTTCCTCAGTGTGTGTCCTATCCATCGCCATCGTCTTCTTCTCATCTCTTGTTCCACTGGCACTTGTCTAGTTCTTGTCCTCAGTTCCACGTTGGTAACCTTGTCATACCATTTTAATCCCTCTATTCTACCCATTTATGAAAGTCTGTAGCTTTTTGGTTGTTGTCTTTGTTGTTCTCCATGTCTCAGAGCCATACAATAGGACTGACTTCACATTTGAGTTGAAGATTCTTATTTTCGTGTTGTATCCGATGTCTCTTGATCTCCATATATTTCCCAATACAATGAAAGCTCCTCTTGCTTTTTGTATTCTTAGTTTGATATCACCGTCTGTCCCTCCAACTTTGTCTATATTACTGACAAGATATGTGTACCATTCTTCATCTTGTATTGGTGTTTCTTCAAGTTCCATCATGTTATCATTACAAGCATTTATTCTCATTATTTTTGTCTTTTATCGGAGTATTTTCAGACACAATAGCTGTGACCTCTCATCGAGTGTTTTCAATTTGTCCTGCATCTGATTACGGTTATGGGACAGAAGAGCCAAGTCATCAGCAAAATCCAGATCATCCAACTGCTTAGTCAGAGTCCACTGGATTCCATTTCTGTTGTGTGTTGTCGATGATCTCATAACCCAGTCTATTGCTAGTAAGAAAAGAAATGGAGACAAGAGGCATCCCTGTCGCACTCCTGTTCTTATCCCAAACGGTCCTGTAAGCTGTCCTTCGTGAAGAACTCTGCATGTCATGTCTTCATATGTTTTCTTTATTAAATTAATGATCTTCAGGGGAACTCCATAATGCCTCATCAATTCCCAAAGTGATTCTCTGTCTACACTGTCAAATGCCTTTTCGTAGTTCACAAATCCGATGTATAGTGGTGAATTCCATCCCAGACTTTGTTCAACTATTATTCTCAAAGTGGCTATCTGGTCTGTACATGATCTGTTTTGTCGAAAACCTGCTTGTTCATCTCTCAGTTTCTTGTCTATGGACTCTTTTAATCTCTCAAGTAAAATCCTGTTTAATACTTTTATATTCCCTCATTTCTGCTGCTACTTGTGCCACTTTCCCTTGTTCGTTTAATGTCCGAACATTCCAGGTGCCAAATCTGGAAGTTCTCTTAGGAGAAAGAAGGTTAGTCAGAAACACAGACTCCTTTCGGCTTTCTCTGTGTTGCATCAAACGCCGCCCTGCGAGAGGACCTTCTCCTATCTTGGATGGCTGTGTTTTATTTTCCTTAATTGACTTGTCCATGTTTGTTGAAGTTTTTTTTGTGGTTTAAATTTTTTACAGGATGGGGTAACCAGCCCCATGCCCAACCCTCCTTAGTCGCTTTCTACGACATGCATGGCAGGGAACAGTGTTACTATTCTTTGCTCCCCTTTCGGGCCCCGGTAACACACGGACATGCACACCATCATAACTGGCAGACGCTGGAATTGGGTTGGCCATGTCCTCAGAAGAGACCCCGATGCCATCACAAGAACAGCTATGCTATGGACACCGGAAGGAAAACGAAAGAGAGGCCGACCGAAAACAACTTGGCGGAGGACTATGGAGGCTGAGATGCAAATAATGAACCAGAGTTGGGGCACTGTACGAAGGATGGCCACCTACCGAGCAAAGTGGAATCAATTTTTTGCTGCCCTACAAGACGCCACCAGGTGTAATGGCCACCGACTGCTTTGACGGTCGGGGCTAAGGATAAAAGAAGAAAGAAGATATATAAGAATTAATCCTAGACACTTGCTCCATGAAGAAGTATATGATGGTTGTGGAAAGATAATAAAACAGAAAATGGTACAAGCTACCTATTGAAGAATATTCATAATCAAAATAACAGAACCCGTAGGGTTAGAGCAAATCGAAAAGACATAATTATAAAACTACGTCCAAATCGAAATCCAATCTTTATTTCAACAACTGAGTGCCAGCTCCTCATAAAAATATAAAATGGATAACCCATGCCTAACACTTGGGAATACAACATTTTGTCTGTAAACAAGTAGGGAAGGCACTAGGGGCCACAAAGATGTGGTTTTAGATAAAAATGTTAAAACTACCATGGACAGCCAAAAAGAGTAAGCAGGATGTCCTGAAAAAGGTCAAAGCGCAATGGAAACTTATTTTACAAGTTACAAAGTAGCAATCCACTTTTTTGGGCATGTTATCAGAAGAGGAAAGCTGGAGTATATCGTAACAACAGGTAAGATTGAAGGAAAAGGAGATAGGCGCGACATAGAGAAAATACTGGATTGTTTGACATCGTTGTAGTGAAATTGACAGAGATACAACGGTAAAATACCTCCAAAGATAACATGTAAGGATAAAAACATAATGCGTAGGCTGCTGATAGTACATGATCGCCCAGACCGCGGGTCATCACCCTCCATAAAAATTGACTTGCTAGACAGGAGGGGAACGGCGGGTAAAAAGGAAAAAATATGACTGGAAAGATTGCGTGAGACTAGAAAGGCTAAGGAGACGCAATTGGGGGGGAAACGGAGAAAAGTCACGTTTCCCAAGTTGACATAAAGTAAGGAACTCGACAGAAGGGACCTTGGATATGTTACGCCACAGTCATTTATTGGTCGCTTTTGCGATACCAAGCCTTTGATTTGAATTCAGCGGCAGAACGCAGATGTTTGGAATATTACAAAAATTAAAAAGTAACTTTTTCGTAATATTAATGTTAGGAATATAAAAATTAGCTGGCCGGATGGCCCATTCTGAGCAGTGAACTAATATGTTCTTAATTTTACAGACGGATAGATAATATTGAAGATAATGACAAAAGACAGTGTTGTTCACATCAGCGACAGACTGTATGGAATAAAAAGTGTCGCTATTTGCACAAAAAAACACGACCGTGAGACGCAGGTGTTCAAATCTACTTAGTAGGGAAGCGAAGGGACATTGGTGGGAGCTGTGTCTAAATATAACTTTTAACGACAAAATTTTGGAGGGGAGAGAAAGGTTGGTTCAAAAATCAAGTACGTTTTTGAAAAAAACAAGTAGAGACGGACAGACTAACAGATAAACATCCATACTTGACTGAAGCATGACTGAAATGACTTTAGGGTAGGAAATTTGAATTTGAAATAAACCTAGGCAGTGATTGGCCACAGACAATCATTTTATCGGCGCTCAGACGCGCAAGTGGGGCCATTCCTCAATAGTTGTTCGATGATAGACACAGTATTTTAAAGTGTGGTGATTTCCAAATGAAAGAAAGTGAAATAAGTTCAGGGACGCCATACTATAGCCAGCTGCTCAGCTGAGTTTTGCTAGCATTTCTGTGTTCTTTATTCATAATCTGGTAAGATTGAAATTATTTCTTTATATATTTTGAATATTGTTTAATGTTCGAGTGATTTGATACTGCCATATCATAATCTAGCCTTACAAACAAGTAGGGATTTGCTCTAGACCCCCCGCCCAAGTCAGGGTCTAGGGACCAACAATATACATAAACTCCAGCAAGGGTTAGGAAAGACAGATCAAGTGTTGAGAATAATGAAACATATTACCTATCCACTTTTAGGGAAGGAAACTAATAAATATTTTTCAGAATCTATAGTCTGGGAGGACCTATCTGATGTAAAACCACCATGGTAAATGTGCTGTTTGGTCAGAGAGATCTGACCTGTCTGTATGATGTGGTTGTTGTGTCCGTGTTGTGTCCAGACGTGGGTAGAGAATAGAATTTTGACACATAGCCAATACTTTGATTGCAGAGCTGTGAGTTTCAGTTGTCAACAAGGCGGTGTCCATTCAGTTGGTGATTTTACTCGAGTGTATCTGTGCAGTACGTTGTGACAGAGACCACTATTATTGCCCGCCAGCACGGAGAGGTGGGACCACCAGATTTCAGCACCAGAGCTACATATGCCAGTTGAGTGAGCCTCTGGTCTGCTGGAAGTTCACCAACGCCTTTTAGTTAATAATACCCCATAAAATTCCTGTAATTTACTGGACACTGTGTAGTCAATATAGACAGGTGTGATGAGGCCACCCCAACAGCACAAGCATTAACTATCCTCCCAAGTAGATGACTACTAGAACATTTTAATAAAACTAACTAGTCTAGTACTTATATATGTACACTCTTGCATTTATTATGTAACATTCCATGCATTTCTTTCATAATTTTTAAATCCTTTTTTTAAAAAAAAGTTCTGGTCAACATAAAACTTGATCCAGAACAAATAAATGTAATATAATTCTATCAAAAATTTTATACTCTTGAGTTAGTTCAGTGTATTATAATATTTGTTAAATATTATTAGTCTGCTTAAATATCTGTGGGTGTATCCATAACTATCACACCACATTAGGCGTCTAGCTCCCTGTCAGCTTAAAAAAAATGTGCAAAACATTCATAGAAGAATATCCATTATTAGGAGGGATATTTTTAAAACATAAGAGTCAAAAATAATTAATGAGCCTTCCAATGATAAAAATAAATACAACCAAACGCAAGATAACAAACTTTCAATAAATAAGTGCTTATACGTTATCTGCATAAATGAGAGTGGGGGGGTGCTAGTGCCCTGTGGTCTGCAATGTTGAGCAACTTGGGCAGGAATTTGAGCTTCTTGCTCTTTAGCAGCCAATACAAAGGTCTTTAAGACTCCTTGGTAATTATCTAACACTGACTAGATCTAGGGCTTTTCCTGTGGTTATTTCTGCCATTCCAGAATACTTGTTGAATTGAATGTTCATGAGCTCCAGACTTCATACTAGCTTGGCTTGCATTTAAAGGATCTTCACATCTAGTCCTCAAGCTAGGATTAGCAGTGCGTGGCGTGTCTGGCAATCCCCGCCACAAGGATTCCTCTTCCACAAGTCCTTGACGAGGTGAGGGGCCTCCTTTTCAGAAGTTCAAATCGGCCTTCCGGTTGTCCCCAGTTTTCGAGGATCCTGATTATGCAAGCCAATGTCCTGTAAGAACCTTTTGAATTTATGATGAGGCATTAAGATGTCTTCTGTCAAATAACACTGTGCAATGACTAAGAAGGGAATTCTACAACATTAGTCTTTCACTTGGCAGGGGGAAGCCGAAAGGTCTGAAAGTGTGTGGATGACTCAAGAGTCAATGAGGATATAATTAGCCTCACAGATCACAGGTTCACTTCACGTACATATATTGTAGCATTGTGCCATAGGCTGGTGGCCATTATAAGAATGTCCAATTCCAGATATGCCATGACTTCTAGTAATTTGAGATGACCAGTATTATATGCGTATACATTTTTTAGAGCAAAATCCCTCGGTTCTTTAATCAATTTTGTAGGATTGCTCCGTAATACGTTGTCCTTTTTGGTAACTCCAGATAATGTCTAGCTTTAAAACTTAACTCTGTGATACATTAATGTGCTGATCATGTTTCATATTAAAATAGTCCCGAACCCTTTTGACTGACCGGTATTAAGTCTCTAGTTCTTATTGAATATATTGGCAGTGTGAGATGCAGCGTAGCGTGTTAAGACATTAATCATTCACTGGTCATGATCAGTTTGACATATTACCAGCATTTAAAACTCAACTCCGAATACGACCGTTTGATAGACCGTGATTTTGACGACTCACAAATATTTAATTAGTAATTTTCAAACCATGGACATACACCAACTACATGGGAAACAAAGTCAACATCATCATTCATTTAAACGATCTGATAAGAGATCTCATTATTTTCATAAACACATGTTTCACTATCGCTATCTAAACTTCCTGGTTCAAGGTCAGTTCCTTTTAACGGGGGGGGGGGGGGGGGGGCAATGTCCTTTGGCATAAATTCAGAGGCTAACTAGACTTACTGTCGTCGCTAGTTTATACAATAGCCTTTTGCACTAGACTTAACTATCCTGCTAGTTCTGCAATACACTTATTATGCTAGGCTTACGTCTACTGCTAGTCGTCTAATATCCGTTACACTAGGCTTACGCTTGCCGCTAGCTGTACAATATCCATCTATACTAGTCTTACACTATTGCTAGTACCGTAATGTTCCTTTGGCATACCACGCCAGGCTAATCTGCCATAATTATGCAAACTGCGTTATTCATACGACGACTTACGTTTGGTTCAAGAAATACACTGCTCAATTGGCTTCCCAGCCACACAATTAAAAAGTGGTTATACCACACAATATCAGTGGCAATGGCCACACTTCTGAAACACACTGCCGTTCGGGTCAAAACCCACAAGTCGAATGACCTTACAAAGACATACGCGTCATGCATAGTGATATGCATACTACGTCATTAATATATATTCAATTGCGATGTTCCATGGTGCAGCAATCCGAGTTGGCCAAACTCAAATGCTTGCACACATGCAACAATCATCGACATCGGTCGCGGAGATATATCTCTATTCGATTGAGGTGTTCCATGATACAGCCATTCGGATCGAGCTGAAATCCAAATGTCTGTAAGCATGAAACAATCCTCAACAGTTCTCAACAAGTTTCACCACAGGGGGAATCCCTGAAAGTGTGTGGATGGCTTCAAGAGTCAATGAGGATATAATTAGCCTCACAGACACAGGTTCACTTCCACGTACATATATTGTAGCATTGTGCATAGCTGGTGGCCATATAAGAATGATTCCAGATATGCCTCCATGCATAGGTGCTTGCGTAGAATAGAAGGATTATGGTAGTAAGACAAGATCACTGATTTGGAACTGATGACATGAAGCAGACAAGTGCCAGTGAAACAAGTCTATCAGAAGAAGCAGCTGCAGATTAACAGAACACATATTCAGGAAACATATTGATAGTATTACACGACAGTCTGTGTTTTATAGTCCACATGGTAAGAGAGGCAGAGGGAGACACAAGAATACATACAGAACTGAAGACAGATACTAATGGGATGCAGAAAACATGGAAAAGTTAGGAACTGACGGCACGGGACAGGAAGTCTCGGCATAAGTTTTTTGAAGGCGTATGCTCCTTAGGGAGCTAAAGGGTGATGGTGATGATTGTAGAAAACCTTTATGAACTGCACAAAGCATTCTGGCTAGTATAGTTCTCGGGGGCCCTCTCAGGAGACTCAGAAAGAAAAAGACTACTGGTTCCTCAGGTATAGCCGTAAGAAACGACAAATTTGAGATTGTATCAGAAGATGGCAACCTAATCATGTAAAACAAATTGCTACAGAATCCACAGCTGCAAGAGCACATTGATGCTTCGATGTATGCTTCTTGGATGGGAACTAGCTGCTGTGGTTGCTCTATGCTCCCAAAGAAGTGAGACGGAAAAGAAAAAGACGAAAGACTACTTTTTAACTCTATAGTATCACATTATCATGAATTTCAAAATAATTATGACTATCGTTACTACTCAATCATTCATTTTCCTATAGCAGGGATCGACAGCCAGTCGATCACGATCTACCAGTAGATCTTAGGGATGATTTGATAAATCTCTAGGTGGTGAAGAGGAAAAAGATTTTTAAAAGAAATTAAGCTAGATGAGTTTCTTAGTTCTTTCCTATCTGCATAAATAAGCGCTGTATTCCTGAGTTTAAAAATACATCTTTTTCCCACTTTCCTTGTGAAAACCCATGAGCTAGCTTTCTAAAATCCACGTTGTTCGTAAACTGTATATGATATTCATGTGATCTTTTCTTTGATGTAAATTTAACATGCGGTAAAGTAGAACTGACTTTGAATATTCAACCGCTCTGTCGATGGAAATGTAGCCAGCATATCGTCCAGCAGAGATTAATGTTACATATAGGCTGCACTTATTCCAAATTCCGAATATTCTGAAATCTGAAAACATACATGATCCCCACAGATCCTGGGCTGCCTGCCGCTGCCCTACATAGTTAAAGTGGACCATAGACCTTCAACATTGCTTCTTAACTTGTGCCACCCCACCCGGTTAAGATCTTTCCACTTCTGCTTTATTCCCCCCTCTTTTTGTGGTGTCCTGATCCTTTCCCCGTGTGTTTTTCCGTCTCCTTCTATTTTCTCTTACCCTGGGATTTAAGAATAAGGAAAACCTTGAATTGCTATCAGCTGAATATTTGGACGGAGATGTTCACATTTGAGAGAAGGTACGTTTCATACCATTTATAAATTTGATACCTTGCAAGAACTACGTTAGGGTATCAGTCTTGAAATCAAAGTAAGACTCCCCGGTGTCGACCGGTCTACTGATAATTTCAAGCATCACCTTAAAACAATAGAAGTGAAGTACAGTATAATAGACATTTAGACTAACGTAAACAACAATCATGAACAAGAGAATTTACTACGACCAGTGAAATCTAGAGAATTGTCATAGACTACAAGATCTAGGATAACTGTCAAGTGTAGAGTCCAGTACAACGTTTTTTTTTTTTTTGTCTACCACACTGTGTACGTGATCTTGGAATACGTCAAGAAGATTGTCAGAATGCAGATATCTACGTTTTATTCACATTTTGATTGTACATTCCTTGAGATTGGTAACAAGCAATAAAATCATTGAAAACGTACCAGGAGTGAAAAACGTCTGTGCTGTTAAATGTTCATTAGTTTGATAAAATATATAGTTTTGAAAATTTACACTCCAGAATAGAACAACAGGTAATGCTAAACAAATCAGAACTTTGTAATGCTTTAGAAAACTGGATACCAGTGTAAAGAACCAAAGTATAAGTTAATCTTCAACATGAGAGTATACCTGCTTTGAAGGCTAACGCGTGTTAACACCTCGACATTGGTTGCTTTGTCCTTCCATGAAATACCAAGGATGAGATGTAGACACCGCATAGGTTATACATGTCGCGCTGCCATTTAGGTGCGTGCTATTCTTTAGGGGCTGTGTATTTGTTTGTGCAAGGTCTGGCACAATGGGGGAAGTTCTTTGGCTTTTTGTTCAAAGAAGCTTATGTCCTTTTAGTTTGTGATTCATTAGGTGAGTTTTGAGCTTTTAAAAAATTGCCTGCCTTTAATAGTACTATGTAATCTCTTCTGTCATTCATGGACTGTAGTTTTGTTTATATCTTCTTCATTTCATTCACTGGGGCTGATTTCATTACCCTAGCAATTATTATCTCAGCTTGGTTTTGCATTCTGGCTTTCCTTCATATATATATATATTTATATTTATATTTATATATAATAAAGTGCACTTAATTCTAACCTAATGATGCGTTATCATAAGGTTCGAATTAGCATATATTCGAACAATGTTCTATACCGGAACTGTGCTGGATTGTTTTTTGTTCGACTAATTTCAACCTTTAAAAAAAAACATGATGGCTCACGAACACGTGAAACCTACAGGATTATTACCACGATCTATTTCTTAATCGTATAAATAAATATAGTTAAGCCGTATGTTAGCTAATAAAGTTGAAGAAAATAAATTAAATCGTAAGTGTAGCATGTTTTCTTGTCGAACATATAAATATTACAGTGTTGTGAAAAAAGCTACTCGATTCTTCTATAAGTAAAAAAAAAATGTAATTTTCCTCCAGAGTACTTCAGACTATTACCTTTGCAAACTCGTTGATGCCGGCTATAAATGGTTTTATTAATTTTGTACAATACACATTTTAATAAGTGGAAACATAACAGTATTCGTAATAAATCTGCCATCAGTCATGAAAAGGTCTGCATTTAACGTCTCTAGCAGAACCTAGTAAAGGTAGGAAGGGATTAAAACCTTAAAAGTAAATAAACTGTGATCCCTTAGGGAACAACATGCGTGGGTTGGTTCGGTCGGTAGTACTACTATAGAAGTTTTAAAGAAGACCGTCCACAATAATATTTATTGAAGTCTGGAGTGGATGCGAACGAGCTTTGCTTTTCATATTTTATTCGCGCCCCCAGATGATTTCTGAAACTGACAGCAAATAGAAATTCGAATTGATATGTTACAAACCAGTGGAAGGTCAGGTTTAAACAAAAATTCGTATTATTTGTCATTTATTATAAATTCGAATTAAAAAGTGTATATTAGTTTGCAGAAATAGTGATAACGCTTATTATGACAGTCTTCAGGTGTCTTCTGCGCATTTTGTTTTTGTTTATTTGTTTTTTCTTTTGGGGGATGTGTTCCCAATTAATTTTACCTTGAGATTCCTAAAAAATAACTGCTATGTAATGCTATTCAGTTGTTTCCTTCACGCATCCGTAACCATAGCGCCAGCAGCTTTACCTCAACACTTGTTCAACAGGCTTATGTATTTTTCCTTCATTATGTTCCACATGGTAATCTTGTAGAAACTTCGACGTAAAAACTTCAAGCAAACTTACCTTCGCCAATTTTAAAATTTCCGTTGTCAGGTGTTACTGTCATTGTGTAGTTCAAGGTGTCACCGTCCGCGTCAGTAGCATTGACAGCATAGATGACGTCACCCCTTTTTTTGTTCCGAGTATTCTGGACTACGTAGGGCACTGGATGACGAAAAAAAATAATCATATGTGTCATTGTTTTTATCTAAATCTCAAGAAAAATATGTTATTTGTAAAAACAAAAATTATTATTATTCTTTGCTAAAGCATCAAAATAAGTTCATATACATAAAAAAATATATGAGATTTAACATGAACAATGAAAGCGTATGAGATGATTGACCAAATTATTATTATGGAATATCATAGTAATAAATCTTCTTTTTCGTTCGCCCTCAGACTTCTACATTAATGACTCTAATAAAGGCAGTAGTCAGCTCAAAGTTCCTAACACCTCGTTCGCCCTCAGACTTCTACATTAATGACTCTAATGAAGGCAGTAGTCAGCTCAAAGTTCCTAACACCTCGTTCACCCTCAAACTTCTACATTAATGACTCTAATGAAGGCAGTAGTCAGCTCAAGGTTCCTGACATCTCGTTCGCCCTCAGACGTCTACATTAATGACTCTAATAAAGGCAGTAGTCAGCTCAAGTTCCTAACACCTCGTTCGCCCTCAGACTCCTACATTAATGACTCTAATGAAGGCAGTAGTCAGCTCAAGGTTCCTGACATCTCGTTCGCCCTCAGACTTGTACATTAATGACTCTAATGAAAGCAGTAGTCAGCTCAAGGTTCCTAACATCTCCAAACAGTTTTCATTGAGAGAACTAGGTTGATACCATATGCCACTCCGTTCACTGCTGTGTTGGGCAGGACTGGAGCAGATGTTCGGCTGTCATGGAGCTGGTGCCACAGGAGCAGAGACCTGTTGGACCAATCTTGTACTTCTGATATAGATGGTACCTCAACCTTTATACGTAAGCGGAAAATGATGACCTGGTCTCGCCTAGATAGCTAGTGATAGGCATTATCCTTTATGTGACCTGGGTGTTCTCTGTCCTATTTGGACTTGAATATGGCTTTTATAGTTGTTTTAGCCATTTCTTTAGTTCTCTCTGTATCGTATTGTTACAGGGCTCCCCCTTCTTTAGCAAGTTTATCTGCCTCTTCGTTGCCTGGAATATTGCAATCAGTCCTCATCTACAGCCTCTGCTTTTACTGTATTAATACTATTGTTACTTCTTCTACCACTACATCTTCGTCACTTTATGCCAGGGCAGTGATAACCTTGTTGATAATGCCAGCGTATTAACTAACTTATTTCATGAGCGACTGCATCCTGAGTATGCTGTAATCTCTTCCCTACAGCGCATCCAAAACATCTTTTGATTTGATACCATCACTAAAACCGCTTTTCTAACATAACACACCCGTGTGTTACCGGGGCTCGACACGGGTGCAAAGTTCAGTGATATTGTAACCTACCACGGGCAGCTTTGCCACTCCCATGTGGATTCATCTAGATTTAGGTTTTTTTGTCCCGTTTAAGTGTCATTTTTCTTCATTAGTTGAAGAAAGCCACCTAGACTTCGCCAAAAATCAGCTGAAATAGCCCCAAGTCGCCGATATCTAGGTTTTTTTTCCCTTCAAAATTCAGAATGGTAACGCTGGCCATTTGTGTTGTAAAAAGCGACTAAGGAGGGCTGGGCATGAGATCGGCTATCGCAGCCTGTAGAAACTTTAACCAACAAAAAAAAAAAACTGCAAATAAAGATGAGATGAAAACGTTGGCGATGGATTTGAAAAAAAAAAAACCTGATGGTATTAACAAGCAGTTATTGTTCTGGAATCCGCTGGGTAGGAGAAGTAGGGACAGACAGAAGTAGGGACAGACAGAAGTAGAGACAGACAGACAGAAGTAGGGACAGACAGACAGAAGTAGGGACAGACAGACAGAAGTAGGGACAGACAGACAGACAGAAGTAGGGACAGACAGAAGTTACACATGGAAAAGAGAACTGGACACAGAAATGAAAATTATGAAGAAGATGTGGAAAGACCTTGAACTCATGGCACATGACATGCAGACGGAATATCGCCACTCTAGTACTGCTTTATTCCATCTCTACTTCAGCTTGTTTTGAGATAAACACATTCAAATATTTTGGGTTACTAGGTGAAAAGATGGATATATCACGCCACATTAAAATGACAAGTGTTCATAACGATTAAAACTGTTAACTGTAAGATATTGTGTGGGTTGATAAATTAAACTTTGGGATATCGATTTAAGACCTCAGGTCAATTTTGGCCAAAACTGGAGATGAAATAAAGCAGTACTTTGGCCACTATTTGTTTATTGAAGGTCTATGCTTCATCGGGAGCTAAAGAATGTTGATTAAATTATGTTTTCTGATAAGGATTCACAAAGTTACAACTGATCAGAGCATATATATTCCCAGCAGCAACATACGGCTGCGAGACTTGGACACTCAATAAAACAGTTGCAAAAAAGGTTACATCAGACGAAATGAAATGCTACAGAAGGATGTTGAGAATACCCTGGACAGAAAAAAAGACCAACAGAGAAGTACTGCACTCACTAAACGTAGAGGAAAATTGGCTTCTAAATACCATTGCAATAAGGAAGCTGACATTTTTCGGTCATATAAAAATACATAATAGTGTTAAAGTTATATACAAATGGTGATAAAGTCTATCACCGAGTAATTGGTACTGTTATTGTATATTTGGCAAAGTATCTCTCTGTTGAAGTGATTAGCCTGTTGCAGTACATGCGCCCACACAGAGCAGATGATAAATGGGTTAGCTCTATTGTCGCTGTGTATAAAGTATGTAGTGAGTGGTATGGAGGGTACAGTCACTCACCCTGTACTGTCAAGCATAGATCAACGCATCAGACTGGTGTTCATTTTCAATTGACAGCACATGATTTATTCACACAGCAACATCAATCCGGTACGATACACTACACAGGTACAACAGGATACACAAAAATCAATAATAATCAATTGCGCAGAATGTTACAGCTGTTCAGTATGATGTAAACCCTGTTCACATCGCAGTTCTAATGTTACATCAGTAAATTCACCAGAACGACTGCTGACACTGCAGTTACAAAACCGCCACACAGGCTTACATCTATAGGACTCCCTCAACGACTGCATACCCTGCAGTTAACAAAAACGCCATACAGGCTTGAATCTATATATACTAGCAGTTCTAATGTTCCACCAGAACGACTGCTGACACTGCAGTTACAAAACGCCACCCAGGCTTAAATCTATATATACTAGCAGTTCTAATGTTCCACCAGAACGACTGCTGACACTGCAGTTACAAAACGCCACCCAGGCTTAAATCTATATATACTCAAAAGACTGTCCTCTCTGTAGTCTATAAGTAATCTGGCCTACACAACTCCTGGCCTTATAATCTCCAGAAAACTCTCCATCCATAAGGAACAATGGCCTTACTATCTCCTAGCGCCGTTCCTGCACAATAGAAATCTATCAGGGAGGTAAATATGATCCAAAACATCGGCCTGTAGACACCAAGGCCTCAGAACATGTCCTTAACATAAAGTACACCTTATCTTCTCTTATCTTCCCTTATCTCATCTTATCTGCAGATTTATCACATCTTATCTGCAGATAAACACACTTAAATAGGCAAGTACTAGTACACCTCGAAAAATGGCCAAATATCGTTCCCTTACACTACCCTTGGGAACACACACAAGACACTCCAGTCAACGCCCAAACTTAGACTCCTCTCCGACTGCTACGGGAACACACTTCCCGCCAAACAGTCACCGGACGCGGCTGTTCACGGACTCCCCGTGAGCTATTCACATCCGGCCGAAACCAGTACAGAATAACTACATGACCAGCGCTCACACGCTTTCTGTACACTCTGTTTTCTAACATATAAATGTTTAAACAACTCACAATTAAACCATCTAACAAGTGCGACAACCCTGAATTCACACTGTATAATCAGTATAGTACGTATCATTCCCCTTTGACCTTAACAAATAGTCTGGAAAAATTAGTGATGGAAGGCATGGTCCCTGGAAAAAGGGAAAGGGGTCGACCTAGACGACGGTGGATCCAGGACATCACAGAGAATCTAAACATGTCTTTGGATGATGCAGGTCGACTTGTACAGAATCGTGATGCGTTCAGAGCAGCTGTAATGGAGACAACGTTCTGGAAAGATTACGTCACATGATGATGATAAGGATTGACTAATCTGAAAATTCCGCTATGAAAGTTCTACTTATCCAGAAGCCTTTCAAGTATTCAGATGCGCATGATGCCTCACTAAAACCGCTCTATTTTTTATGAAGAATATTCTTCAACATTATCATCATCGTCATCATCACCACCACCATTATCATCATCATCGCAAACATCATCATCACTTTGTAATTCCATATGGAGCGGGGAGACACTAATGCAGATGGTGCCCCCGGGGAAGCCTACGTATAAGCACAAATATTTGCAGCCGTGATTTCTGTAGCAATATGTTTAACATGATGAGATTGCCAGCATCATGCACAACCTATTGTTAATCACCTTTTACGAGATGCCCATGGAAGAAGTAGTCCTTTTCTTGGTTGCCTCCTCAGAGACCTTCAGGAACTACTTTTTCTCACTAGGATTAACTAGCTTTAAAATTTCTCCATGAAAGTTCCACCTTCGTAAGATCATCTGTTATCATCTGCCGTTACAGTAGAATTTGAGTTATCCGAAATAATTCGTGGTAGTGGCTGTTTGGATATTCGAAATTACGGATAATTGGATTAAGAGGAAAAAAAAAACATTTATTCAGGGGAAAGGAAATTATTAATTAGTTTTAATTACACTGACAAACAACATTTTTCTTTCTTATATAAGAATAAGTGTTCTTAGGTCAGTTTCTTGCGCTGATTTCAAATTTGAAATCCGTTTATCTCTATCACGTCGGGTTCTTAAGATATTTGTGAATAAATATATTTTTGGGAAACCGTTATTTGCTCCGTTTCATTTTTACTATATAACTTTTTAAAAATTAATAAAATGCAAAATAATTCTACTTTTTATACTGCTAAAAGATGCATGACATATGTTACGTTATATTTCAAATAGTTACTGTATTTTGAAATAATTCTGAGTGAAATATGGCTTCTAGAAATTGTAGAAATTCGGCTGATCTGTTCTGTTACGTGTGCGGATATTTTACCGATCGTGTTCACCAGAAAAACTTTACACCATTGCTAAAGAAAGCATATGAACTTTATTTCGATTCGAAAGTTGATGATGCAAATAAATCTTGGAAGCCAAATGCAGTTTGTTCGACTTGTGCAATACATTGGCAGGTTGGTTACGAAAATCGCCGAAGCATAAGTCGATGCCTTTTGGAGTGTCAGTAATATGGCGTGAACCGACAAATCACGCTACTGATTGTTACTTCTGCTTGACAAATATCTATGGTTTCACTTTTAAAACTAGAAAGTCTGTGGTTTATCCAAATATTGAATCGGTTTCGAAACCAGTGCCTCATGATCCAATCACGTGTCCGATCCCAGTTCCACCAGAACAATATCCGTTGGACGTGAATGAACCATCAGAAAGTGATAGTTTACCTGCTTTAGAAACTAATTCTGACTCGGATTATATACCGGTGAATGATGGTGTTCACTTAATTAACCATTCAGAACTTTCAGATCTAATACATGATCTCGCTCTCCCCAAAGGACAAGCAGAATTACTCGGTTCGCGACTCAAAGAATGGAATCTTTTAGCGCCCAATACTCCGATATCTAAATTTCGTCATAGACACAGAGAACTTGTTCAATACTTTGAGATGGATGATGACATTTGCTATTGCAAAGATGTAAAAGGTCTAATGGTGCACCTCGGTGTGGTGAAGTGGGATGTTATAAATATTTATAGGGGACTTAGTGTACTGACTGAGATCAGCTGTGAAGGTATCTATATCTATTAAGAGTAGTGTATTATAGATAACCTTACTTGCTACCACATATCTATATATCTCAGTCAGAATTATTCTGCAATAGTGTGATGACTACGTTATGTGTCTAGGGTATGTGTAGGATGAAGTGAAAGTCAAAACAACAACAGACAGATAAACAATTTAATTTATTCCACTATACTTGACAACACTGGGACACTCACATACATATAACACTCTAAAGGATATCTTAAGGAGTCACTGATAACTTTTCAAATAACAATATGTATTCATTGCTGATATGAATGAATATGTGTCCTGATTCAATTACAAAGGAACCAGGAATCACAATCAATTTTCATTACAAGTTATGTACAGAATGGATTAATATGAATATTGTAGTGACATATATTATTAAAAATATCCTATGTGTGTCAGTTGTGTAGTAGTAAAATGAGGTAATACTGGTTTTGTTTTGTTCAAGCTCTGTTGGTATTTGTCATCATGACTTCAATAGTTTGTCTTTAGGGACTAGTATTGGAGATGTTCTCAGTTCCTGATATTAATACAATTAAATCCCCCTCTGAATGTTATTTTTATAAAGTCATTTCAAGATGAGGGGACATAATGTTGAGCTCAGCTGGCCAAATCCGCTTATCTTGAGTGATGGCGGCAGGAAAGGACTCCTCTGCTCGAATTCTCCTCTGGGCTCTGGAGACACCTCACTGATAGCTAAATGGACCAAGGAGTATGCTGTCCGACTCTGGATTCAGCAAAGCTCTGACCAGGTGCAGCTCAATACCATCAAGACCACGGTCCCTGAAAACAAGAAGGATATACCTTCTACTTCATAACTAATTGATACTCTAGTTCTACACTGAGCACAATACAACACAAACATTGAGTTCAGAGCGTTAGGCCAACTGTCAGCTTCATCTGAAATACTTTATACCAGTATTTACCTCCTTAATGGTTACCACGCCTCTGCACTTCCAGCATTATTTCTGTCTAATCAATCATCCAGGTGTCAGTGTACTATTTGGCCATTCCATGCCGTTTTACTTCCCTCCGACACCCTCTGTTCAGGCTGGAGCATTATAGGCTTTATCTCCTGTTTGCCACTGAACTACACATATATATACAGGCATAAATTAACAATTTACATTCAATTTTCATTAAAAGATACTGAATGGTTCAAGCTTACCACAATTTCATGGAAATAAACACAGATACGTTGATTAGCAATGAATTCTGGCACAATTACTGGCACAAATTCCCATCTGCTTATGTTCCAGGCTTTTATTTTAGCAAAAATGTGAGCTGGCTTCAACGCACTGTCGCTTTATCAAGATTATTTGCACTAGTGGTCTCGAACTAACGCTCCTAAGTGAGTATATCAGCAAGTCTAGCCAATGAGGCCACGTTTCGACAAGTGTTTGAAAAAATGTTACCTTTCTACGTCTCCCTAACAACCAAGATAGTATTTATAGTCCGACCAATCGTGGTTCGTCTTTCATTTGTTGCGCTCCAATCAATTTGGAGTTTACATGGTAGGCTATTTCTGTAACGCAAGGTTTTTTTCAAACATGTTATAAAAAAAATTTTATGAGCAGAAATGATTTCATGCTGTCAGGCATCCCCAATATTTTATTTTGGTTATAACTTGTTAATTCCTAGACTATTTGCGTAACGTTTTACATATTCTTTGTCAGCAAACCCTAAGGAACCCAAATATCCAAATTTAAAAGAGCTACGTGGCTGCGTTCAAAATATGCAATTTCTACCTCCTGTTTTATATTTTTATGAAACCGATGTGCTGTCTGGGTACTGTCAGACTAATGTCAGGATTTCGGACATAAAACAGTAGAATGTCAGGTTTCCCCAATAAGCGTTTTTCAGATTTTAAAACCTAACTCTGGGAAGGGTAGTGAATTTATCACTGTCCGTCTGAAAAAAAATTAGTGCATGTAGTCTTACACGCGTGATGGTAGCATTTGTGTATCGCGCGACGCGTGTTGCATGCGTTCCTGATTTTCAGCCCTCCCTCTCTCTTTATCCTTTTGTCCATCTGTTCGTTCGTTTTGGTAACGCAGTGTAGAAAAAGACATGAATGGAATTTAAAATTTAGGTCAACTTGCATATTTCAAGGTTTTTCTTAGAAAGGCAGCACATTTTATTGTGTGTTTGGGAAACGCGTGTATGTTGCAGAAGGCCTATATTTAACGTGGAAACGTTACAATTTGCAGACGAAGCATAAAACAAAGGGGATTTCGAGTACTGTCATTGTGACAGCACTGTTCTTTACCATTCTTCTTCCTTTATTTATTATATGGATTTATTAGGCTTTATATTTACTAGATAATTTATATATGTGGATTAGAATATTCCACGACACCTCCCCTCTTAAAACAGACATTATATGTCAGTCCTTTATTCTATATACACATAGAGAAATTTATTATTAGTTCTGGGGTTTACGGTGATTCTCATCACACGGATGGCGGCTTAGAAAATCCGCTCCCAAATTGGTTTTTCCAGATATATACTCAATGCTAAAATTATATGGAGCCAAAAGTAAAGACCATCGGAGTAACCTGGAGTTCTCATGCCTAGCCTGTGCTAGAAACGATAACGGTTTGTGGTCTGTTTGCAACTTAAATGCCTTCCCATATAGATAAATATTGAATTTCTTTATCGCCCATATTACTGCAAGACATTCTTTTTCGCTAGTTGAGTAGTTGATTTCAGCTTTATTCAACTTTCTGCTAGCATATGCCACTGGGCTTAATTCCCCATCCAATGCATCAGATCTCTGTAGTAGAGTTGCACCTAACCCAATATTACTTGCATCCGTCCTTACAATGAATTCTTGACTTAAGTCAGGTAATTTCAAAATGGGTTTACTTGTGAGCTTTTCCTTCAATTCTTGGTAAGTCATTTCACATTGTGGTGTCCATGTAATGCGATCTGGATGTCCTTTACGTGTCAATTCAGTTAACGGTGCACATATGGAATTAAAGTTTTTGATATACTTCTGGTAGAAACCACATAATGAGACAAAGGATCTCACGTCCTTCTTGGTTTGTGGTCTCGGGGCTTTCTGTAGTTTCTCTAAATTCTTTGGGTCAGGGGTCATGTTTCCCTGATAAACTGTGTGTCCCAAAAATTCCAATTCTTTACATCCAACGCAACATTTGGTTGGTCGGGCTGTTAAATTTGCCTCCCTAAGTCGATTAAACAGCATGTTCAGAGAGTCAATGTGTTCCTCAAATGTTTCTGTTGCTATAAGGATATCATCCATAAAATTTGTTATACAGGGATTATTCAGAGGATCCAATAATTTTCTCATCATTCTAGAGAAGATACTAGGCGCATTCTTCAATCCAAATGGCAATCTATTAAACTCATAGTGTCCTTCTGAGGTACTAAAAGCTAGGTATGGTCTAACCTCAGGCTTCACTGGAATCTGATAGTATCCTTTACTCAGATCCACTTTTGAGAAATATTTAGCTTTATTTAGTCTGGCAAACAGCTGATTTGTATCCGGCAATGGATCCACCTGTCCTTCTGTAATAGCATTCAGTCTCCTGTAATCTATACAGAGTCTATGTTCTCCAGAGGGCTTCCTTAAGAGTACCACACCGGAACTATACGAAGACTCACTGTGCGAAATAATTCCTTCCTTCAACAGATAGTTTATCTCTTCCTTCAAAGCTTTCTCCTTAGCAAACGGAATCGAATATGGTTTCATACAGACAGGTGTGGAGTCTATTAGTTTCATATCATATTCCAATAGGTTTGTATGTCCTGGTCGGTCTGTTAACACCTCTGCATGATTATTTAGAACCTGTTGCACTCTTTCTTTCTGAGTTTTCGTTAAATGTGTACTGATTTTCACCTGTGCTGCTGTCTCACAGGGGTGTAATGGATATTCAAATGATGAAAGTGGTTCCTTTTTCATCTCCATGGCGATGGACAAGGTCAACAAGTGTGTCTCTTCCTGATGTTCTCTTTCCAAATATTTCTTCAGGAGATTCACATGATAGATTTTTTCTTTCCCCTTCTTATCTATCTTATAATTTGTTCTAGATACCTTCTCTAAAACTGTATATGGACCCTGCCATCCAATTTGTAACTTATTCTGACTCCCGGGCAAAAGAAGCAGTACCTTCTCTCCCACAGCCAAATCTCTGTCCTTCGCCTTCCTGTTATAATAGGCAGCATGTTTCTTCCTGGCTTGTTTCAAATTTTCATTGGCAAGTTTCCAGCCAGTTTTTAACCGAGTGGTCAGCTCATTCACATATTGGTATGAAGATGTAATGTTTTCCTCTACCTTTTCATCAGTCCACGTTCTTAACAAAGCTACATATGGACCTTTAATTGTGTGGACCTATTTGTCCATGCACCGGTATGGTCTCTTCCACTCGAAGCTTTATAGTGATGATTTTTCCTCCCAGAATTATCATTCACAAAACGACCGCTACCAATTTTTCTTTTGGGGCTGTCTCCCCACTTAAAATTCTTGATGAGAGATTTCCTCCCTACATCCTCTTCCTCCAGTTTGTTTAAGTCCGATTGAGGGATTTTCGGCTTATCCTGGGTAAGACATCCTTTTGCACTCTCCGCATAGTGGCCATTGTAAAACAGTTAAGTGAAGCTTGTCCGTGAAAAGGGGCTTCCCATTCCATTTGGTCCACTTTTCAAATTTATATTTCTTTTTATTATCAGGCCTAATTTTGCCCCGGGGCGTGTCCAGGTCCTGATCCATGTTCCCACTTGTGGGTGTTCCCTCATGTGCTATGCTACACCTTTCTACAAAATTTTCAATGTCCCATCTTGCTTTGGGCCAATAATAATTGTGAGCCACCTTTTGAATGATGGTACCTATCTTCTCATGGTCCCCATCTGGTTTCACATGTAGGCTCCTTATTAAGTCTGCCCTATATCTTTTAGGAAGTACCAGTTGTCCGTGACCTTTGGATCTAGCTCCAGTCTTCCTATACATCAACTTGTTTTTCATGTAAAAATCTCCCTTGCCTGGAGTTGTATGACAAGTTGACAATTTTCTGAAACAAGGCTTGAGTGTTTTATCCCCAGCCTGTGCCTTCCTCATCTCTTCTGGAGTGGTATCCAACATAATATCCTCCTCCTGTCTTGAGGTCGACCTGACCTGAAGGGTTGCCATATACACAGGTTTCCTTCTGCAACGGTCAGTGTCATGATTGTCCATCTGACAATTCTTACACCACCTTTTTCCTTGGTTGAAAGATTTTCTTTCATTATATTTCCTTTCATCGAATTGTGGGAATTTATTTTTATTTTCATACCGTGGCCTATCAAATTGGTGCTTACCTTTGTTTGATCCCTAGGATCAAATTTATTAAAGTTCTGTGGTGCCCTAAAGTTATCCACCTGTTTCTTTTTATTACCTGTTACCTCTGCTTGAGCTGCTTGATACCTTTCAGCAACATTTAGCAACTCACCCAGCCTCTCTGCACCTTGTTCCATGAGAAACTTTCTCAGGTCTGGAGCCATGGACTCTCTTAATTGCTCTATAAGGACCATTTCCTTAAGATCTTGGGTTTTCCCCAGAGAAGTCCATTTCTCCAAGTATGTCTCTATTCGTGCAGAGAACTGGTGATAGGTTTCACCTGATAGTAGTTTAGCATTCCTAAATTTTTTTCCTATAAAATTCTGCATTCTTTTCATACCTTAACAAAAGAGCCTGCTTTAGCATGTCATAATTTTCCTGATCACCTCTGCTCATTTTTGCAAAAACTTCATAAGCTGCCCCACGAAGTCCCTGAGATAACTTTAAGCTCCACCTTTCTCTCTCTAACCCATAAGTGGTAGCTAATAGTTCATATCTATTTATATAGCTCTCAATATCATCGTCTTTCTCAACAAAATGATCTAAATGAAAGTTCATAGCTGAGGTTGAGGCTCCCTGAGTAACCGTAGCATCAGAGGCAAAGGGACTGGCACCATTTTCAGGAGCATGGCCTTGAAACTCAAACTCCCTTAGTCGTAACTCATGTTCCCTTTGTAATCTTTTATCTTCTGCTTCCCTTTCTGCAGCTAATTTCCTCTCTTCCCTTTCTGCAGCTTGTCTTCTTTCCTCGGCTTCCAATGCTTTAGCCTCTTTGTCAGCCTCAATCTGCAACCTCTTAGTCTCAGCCTCAGCTTGCAACCTCTTAGTCTCAGCCTCAGCTTCAAATTGTAACTTCTTAATTTCCCTGTCAGCCTCTAACTTTCTTTCGGCTTCAAACCTTCTTTCTTCGCGTTCAATAAATTTGTCACATTCCGTAGTAACATAGGCAACCATAACTTGCCCATCTAATCCTAACTCTTTTGCAGTCTGTACAGCAGCAGATCGAAACTTGGCCAGGTCCGCCATTGTCTATCAGGTAAATTTCTACAATGTCTAACCAACAATTTAATCTCTAAGTATATCTAATGGACAACACAGGCACCGTGAGCTCAACCTTATTTAATTCCACCCAAGGATACCTTTTAATTCTTATATTCCCTGAAGTGAATTACCCCCAATATTTTTAATAGGGAAAGATTCAAAATCCCAAGATCGAGACCCCAATATATGTGGTGAAGTGGGATGTTATAAATATTTATAGGGGACTTAGTGTACTGACTGAGATCAGCTGTGAAGGTATCTATATCTATTAAGAGTAGTGTATTATAGATAACCTTACTTGCTACCACATATCTATATATCTCAGTCAGAATTATTCTGCAATAGTGTGATGACTACGTTATGTGTCTAGGGTATGTGTAGGATGAAGTGTAAGTCAAAACAACAACAGACAGATAAACAATTTAATTTATTCCACTATACTTGACAACACTGGGACACTCACATACATACATATAACACTCTAAAGGATATCTTAAGGAGTCACTGATAACTTTTCAAATAACAATATGTATTCATTGCTGATATGAATGAATATGTGTCCTGATTCAATTACAAAGGAACCAGGAATCACAATCAATTTTCATTACAAGTTATGTACAGAATGGATTAATATGAATATTGTAGTGACATATATTATTAAAAATATCCTATGTGTGTCAGTTGTGTAGTAGTAAAATGAGGTAATACTGGTTTTGTTTTGTTCAAGCTCTGTTGGTATTTGTCATCATGACTTCAATAGTTTGTCTTAAGGAAACTAGTATTGGAGATGTTCTCAGTTCCTGATATTAATACAATTAAATCCCCCTCTGAATGTTATTTTTATAAAGTCATTTCAAGATGAGGGGACATAATGTTGAGCTCAGCTGGCCAAATCAGCTTATCTTGAGTGATGGCGGCAGGAAAGGACTCCTCTGCTCGAATTCTCCTCTGGGCTCTGGAGACACCTCACTGATAGCTAAATGGACCAAGGAGTATGCTGTCCGACTCTGGATTCAGCAAAGCTCTGACCAGGTGCAGCTCAATACCATCAAGACCACGGTCCCTGAAAACAAGAAGGATATACCTTCTACTTCATAACTAATTGATACTCTAGTTCTACACTGAACACAATACAACACAAACATTGAGTTCAGAGCGTTAGGCCAACTGTCAGCTTCATCTGAAATACTTTATACCAGTATTTACCTCCTTAATGGTTACCACGCCTCTGCACTTCCAGCATTATTTCTGTCTAATCAATCATCCAGGTGTCAGTGTACTATTTGGCCATTCCATGCCGTTTTACTTCCCTCCGACACCCTCTGTTCAGGCTGGAGCATTATAGGCTTTATCTCCTGTTTGCCACTGAACTACACATATATATATACAGGCATAAATTAACAATTTACATTCAATTTTCATTAAAAGATACTGAATGGTTCAAGCTTACCACAATTTCATGGAAATAAACACAGATACGTTGATTAGCAATGAATTCTGGCACAATTACTGGCACAAATTCCCATCTGCTTATGTTCCAGGCTTTTATTTTAGCAAAAATGTGAGCTGGCTTCAACGCACTGTCGCTTTATCAAGATTATTTGCACTAGTGGTCTCGAACTAACGCTCCTAAGTGAGTATATCAGCAAGTCTAGCCAATGAGGCCACGTTTCGACAAGTGTTTGAAAAAATGTTACCTTTCTACGTCTCCCTAACAACCAAGATAGTATTTATAGTCCGACCAATCGTGGTTCGTCTTTCATTTGTTGCGCTCCAATCAATTTGGAGTTTACATGGTAGGCTATTTCTGTAACGCAAGGTTTTTTCAAACATGTTATAAAAAAATTTTATGAGCAGAAATGATTTCATGCTGTCAGGCATCCCCAATATTTTATTTTGGTTATAACTTGTTAATTCCTAGACTATTTGCGTAACGTTTTACATATTCTTTGTCAGCAAACCCTAAGGAACCCAAATATCCAAATTTAAAAGAGCTACGTGGCTGCGTTCAAAATATGCAATTTCTACCTCCTGTTTCGAAGATGTGCTGTCTGGGTACTGTTATGTTTTCAACCGTAAACCCACCTATTGTTATCTTTCCTAATAAGCGTTTTTTATGATTTTAAAACCTAACTCTGGGAAGGGTAGTGAATTTATCACTGTCCGTCTGAAAAAAAATTAGTGCATGTAGTCTTACACGCGTGATGGTAGCATTTGTGTATCGCGCGACGCGTGTTGCATGCGTTCCTGATTTTCAGCCCTCCCTCTCTCTTTATCCTTTTGTCCATCTGTTCGTTCGTTTTGGTAACGCAGTGTAGAAAAAGACATGAATGGAATTTAAAATTTAGGTCAACTTGCATATTTCAAGGTTTTTCTTAGAAAGGCAGCACATTTTATTGTGTGTTTGGGAAACGCGTGTATGTTGCAGAAGGCCTATTTTTAACGTGGAAACGTTACAATTTGCAGACGAAGCATAAAACAAAGGGGATTTCGAGTACTGTCATTGTGACAGCACTGTTCTTTACCATTCTTCTTCCTTTATTTATTATATGGATTTATTAGGCTTTATATTTACTAGATAATTTATATATGTGGATTAGAATATTCCACGACACTCGGTCATGAGCACATAGTCAACGAATGGCGACTTTTCATCGACTCTTCCAAGACTAGTCTAAAAGCCGTGTTATTGCATAATGGAAATTTATTTTCATCAATTCCAGTCGCCTACTCTGTTCATATGAAAGAAACTTATGACAATATGGCTATACTTTTGGCAAAAATAAAGTACAATGACTAACAATGGCGGATTTGTGGAGACCTAAAGGTCATTGCAATTCTCAAGGGCATGCAAACTGGGTATACTAAAGTTTGTTGCTTCCTATGTGAATGGGACAGCCGCAACAGACAGGAACATTATGCAAGAAAGGTGTGGCCTATCAGGGATCGTATGCAGCACGGGCATAAAAATGTAATACACGAGCCATTGGTTAACAAAGACAGCATCATTTTACCACCGTTACATATAAAGTTGGGGCTCATGAAGAATTTCGTAAAAGCGTTAGATAAAACGAGCAAAGCTTTCACTTATCTTCGAGAAAAGTTTCCGCAAATTAGCGATGCAAAGATTAGCGATGCAAAGATAAAGGAAGGTATCTTTGTAGGACCTCAGATTAGGAAAGTTATTGCAGACAAACAATTCGAGAACTTGTTACATGGTAGTGAACTTCGCGCATGGATGGCATTCAAATCGATCGTCGATAACTTTCTGGGAAATCACAAATCTGTCGACTATGTGCATATTGTTAAGCAGTGCATACATGCATACAGAATTATGGGCTGTAACATGTCCCTCAAAATCCATTTGCTCGATTCGCATCTTGACTTTTTCCCTGACAACCTTGGCGAAGTCAGCGATGAACATGGAGAACGATTCCATCAAGATATCGCCGTAATGGAGTCACGTTATCAAGGACGGTGGAGTGTGACCATGCTTGCCGATTATTGTTGGATGCTTCATCGCGATGTACCACATGCCATTCACCGATGAAAGTCGACTGCAAAGAAATTCAAGCCTACATAACTGTTAATCTTCTTGTACAAATGATGTTGTAATACTGTATGCATTGTTAAAAAACTTCAATTGCGTATTTCTAGAGATCCCGACCTGATAGAGAAAAACGGTTTGCAGATTTAAAAACAGCGCATTAAAATTGACCAGAAAAACATAGAAATGTTAGAGAAAGAAAAAAAAAATTTTTTTTTTGTTAGTCAGTGTTATTAAACATTAGAGTTGTCTTACACAATAAAAGTCCTGAAATTATCTGCCGAGCTTATCTTTGTTTGCATGAACTATTTGTATATTGCTTCTACTACTGTGTCGTTGTCAGTTTTAATCTAGAGCTTCCATCTTCACGTTACTCATTCACAAACGAACTGAAGAATTCACTGACTATTTTTAATGTCAGAAATTGTGGCGCCGCTACACCGGATTTTTCATCAATTTTCTTCCCTGATTCCGTTTTCTCACCAAATTCTTTTCCTTTGGCAGTCAGACCATCACGCCTGGTGGCGTCTTGTAGGACACCAACAAACTGTCTCCACGTTGCTTGGTCGGTTGCCATCCTTCGTGTGGTGCACCAGCTCTGGTTCATGCTTAGCATCTCTGCCTCCACAGTTCTCCGCCAGGTGGCTTTTGGTCGGCCTTGCTTTCGCTTTCCTTCTGGAATCCATAGCATGGCAGTTCTGATGATGGTGTCAGGGTCTCTTCTGAGGATGTGGCCAAACCAGTTTCAGCGTCTACCTGCTATAATGGTGCGCATATCTTCTTGGTGGCTCAGAGTTAGCAGTTCTTGGTTGGTGATGGTGTTCGGCCAGCAAATTCGTAGAATTTTCCATAGGCAGATTGTGTGGGAATAAGTACAATGCATTTCCTTCTCTGTTACATTCCATAACTCTGCATCGTACAAAAATACAGAAATTACGTAGCTCTCGTAAATTTTTTATTTAGTGTTTATACTGTACTGGGAAGATTTCCAGATGTTGCTTGGATTGGCGAAGGCTATTCTGACTTTATTCATTCTGCTACTGATGTCTTTGCTTGTTCCGCCATCTGATGTTACTATACTTCCTAATTTTGTAAATGTGTTTGTATTTTCTAACTATCGGTCTCTTATTTTTATGAGTTCAGGATTTATTACATTGAGTATCATGACTTCTAGAGATTTATGTTGGCTATGTTTTTTTCAGTCTGTCTGTTTTTTTTTTTCTTGCATGTGTTGATGTATTGTGCGAATAGTACAATGTCATCTCCGTATTCCAGATCATCCAGTGTGTGACGGTATTGCCTCCCCTGCTTTGCAGTAGTGGTCCAACAGTGGCCACAACTCAAGAGTATTTAATAGTGGCTTCTAGGGTATCTACCTGCTCACAAGATTACTCTTGGCAGATGTGTAGATAGAAGGTTAATTACACTTCTACCACAAAGGACACTTCACAAGATATTCAGATAAGCGAAAACAATGCTGGCATTTGCTGAGCACGTTAATTCTGGAATCTGCCGACACTTTTGTGAAGGATTTAAGAACTCATTACTTTCAGCTCGTTTAAGCCCCCACCCCTGATTTACTCAGTGGAATTCTATTATTTTAGTATTGCTCTGTTTAGAGTGTGTGTAGTAATTTGACTGAGACAAACATGCAGTAACTTTACATTGATTAAATCGAAGTTAAATTTGTAACATTACAAATAACAAAATTTAATAATCACTTTAGATTTTATCAGTTGGAAATAATTTGAATAGTTATAGATCAAGAAAAGTTATCTTCACAGTCTTTATAGAATGTGAGATGTTAAAAGAAGTTCAAGTGGCAGCATATATTTGAACTTAGCTGCCAATGATGGTTCTGCTCCTTCTTATGGGTTGGTTCTTTTCACTCTGCTCACGCTCGTCTCTGATCAAGGTTGTCGGGGGTAGCTCGTTTCCCAGAAACGTCAAGGAGAGTCTACCACATGCGTCCTTTGTCTTAAAGCTTAGGCCATTGTTCCCTTCTTGTTCCAGAGATAGCACTTTCTGCTGGTACCACCAATAAGCCAATCCTGGCTACAGACTTGTTGCTCAGATGAATAAAAGAGATGAGTCGGTCTCTTACACGCGTCTGGGGTGTCTTTAATTTGACAATAGATTCCCTCTCCGACTCCGTGTGTTTCTTCAGTTTCCTAGTCCCGGTGTTCCTTATTAAAATGTAGAGATTTCCTGTGCTTTGTAAGTCTTATTTGGTTCTCCAATATAAGGTCTGGTTAAAAAAAGGAATTATGAATCTAATCTTCACTCTGGCGAGGTCTGATGCTGTCTTGGCGAGCGTGAAATTCACAGTGAAATAAAACTGCGAAATGGTCAGACTATATTCCTATCTTCCCACGCATTGTTGTTATGAATCTAATCAGAAAAGATCCCAAATCATTCCTCAAATCATGCAGATAGGGTGTGATGATTTCAAAAATATACCCACGTGAAATAAGGTTGCGTGACGCAAAGGCAGTTAAACCTATATATCATTTATGGACATCTGGGGTACCTTGCATACAGGATCTATGGGAACTCACGATGACAACATAGTGTAGAGCTGTAATGGCTATATTACTTTTATTAGAAAGTGAATGTTGTCATAACCAAGGTCGGGCCCAGAAGCGATTATGTCACGCTTGTCTGCCCACATGTGTCCCACACAGACAGTTAATCTCGATATCTGTCATATGATTATAGCAAAAAACTCCGTGTCCTGCACCATCCTGGGTTAAAAAAACGAGGTCATCTTATCAGCGGTTTCGCTCTCAACACAGGAATAAATTTATACACCGGTGACTATCTTTAACCTCAGTATTGCTCACGCGCAAGCTAATGACCGGGTAACAAACCAGGTGACATCACATGAGATAGTGTCCGAATGATTTGAAATAAAATCAAATATCCTGCGGAGAGAAACCAGAGATCGTGATGAGGTCGTATAGAGAAATGGACTGCCCATCGTATTTCTTAGGGGTATCCTCTGTTGGCTGGCGCATCATACCATGACAGAAAAAAAATACAGAGTTGTTGAAAAAAGGAGCATCCCTGTAGCACTCTGTTTTTCACTCAAAAATTAGGTTGCTTTGCCCAACAATGCATGTGAAATTAGCATAATACAGGCTTTTAATGATGGCGACCATGCACTTAGGGATTCCATAAGCCCTCAGTATTTTCTATAGGCTGTCCCTGTGTATGCTGTTAAATGCCTTTTCAAAGTCACCAAATGTACACACATCTGCCTCTGCCATTCCTGAACACTGCGCTATTATGTTCCAGGATAGGGTGAAGATATTGTCTGTACATATTGTCCTGTTTCTTCTGAATCCTGCTTGTTCCTCTCCCACTCGGTTTATAGTCTAGTGCCCTTAAAATTTATTTGAATAATTATTCTGTCCAATAATTAAGCTGGGAACTGATAGGAAAAATACATCCTGTCCAGTTGTTGTCTTAACAACAAATTAATTGAAATAGTTTCCACGTTTTCTGACATCGACCAATACATTTTTCTTTTTACTTGGCTATGTAAATTTTCTAGCGTTGGCGAAAATTAGAAAGGGCTTTTAAAACTATACTTAACACAACATTAAACTGACCACACTACATGTAGTCCATTTACAGAGTGGTCTGACATAACGACCACGTGAGCTGAATCAACGAGTTTGAGGGGTGCTTATGTCGTAGGCCATACAAGCGTTCTTTGGTTTTGGTGATTCGGTTAACTGTAAATTCGGATAATCGGGGTTCGAATAATCGGAGTTCAACTGTACTCTGATCTAATCCAGCGACATTTGAACTATTGAGCTACTTTAGCCTGTTAGAAAGCGTCGAGTGGTAGAATAGTTAGTGTGATTGCTAGGTTCGAAACTTAGTAAGCGTCATGCTAAAGTCAAACGCCCCTAGCTGTAAATGGGAACTTCAATCTGCTCCTATGCGTTAGGTAAGACAAAGAAGAGAGGAAACAGAACTGATCGCCTCATCCCTCATAAAGCTGCACCTTGAATAGTGAGGAGTCTCTAACACTTCACTCCCCGGGGGGGGGGGGAACGGTATGTATCTGCTATAGCGCTACCTTTACCTGATCTTTTTTTTAAAAGAGCAGGCTGATAAATAAGCTCGCGCTGTAGGGGGGCGGAGAAGGGCTTATGAAGATGAAACGCCTATGCCACCCTTTGCGACGTTACTGTATCGGTACAACCACTTAAACCAAATAAATTTCTCCTGTCTATTTTTGTAAGTTGTATTCTGTCTTGTTTTATTCGTTTTAGTTTTTAGTCAGTCATTTGTGTTGTACATGTCCTGCCCCTGGCTTTACGCTCCAAGATGCATTTGGTACTTTTGCCAATGGATCGCAAGATGTTTGTATTGGGAATACTGCTGGACAAAGGCGAGTTGTCACCCCTTAGATCACACACGGACAACTCCATCAGGGCAGCGATCTCCTCCCTTAGATCACACACGGACAACTCCATCAGTGCAGCGATCTCCTCCCTTAGATCACACACGGACAACTCCATCAGTGCAGCGATCTCCTCCCTTAGATCACACACGGACAACTCCATCAGTACAGCGATCTCCTCCCTTAGATCACACACGGACAACTCCATCAGTGCAGCGATCTCCTCCCTTAGATCACACACGGACAACTCCATCAGTACAGCGATCTCCTCCCTTAGATCACACACGGACAACTCCATCAGTGCAGCGATCTCCTCCCTTAGATCACACACGGACAACTCCATCAGTGCAGCGATCTCCTCCCTTAGATCACACACGGACAACTCCATCAGTACTCTCAGATCAGTGCAACTCCGATCAGCCTCCCCCTTAGATCACACACGGACAACTCCATCAGTACAGCGATCTCCTCCCTTAGATCACACACGGACACTCCATCAGTGCAGCGATCTCCTCCCTTAGATCACACACGGACAACTCCATCAGTGCAGCGATCTCCTCCCTTAGATCACATACGGACAACTCCATCATCAGTGCAACTCCGATCGATCCCTCCCTTAGATCACACACGGACAACTCCATCAGTGCTCCGATCTCCTCCCTTAGATCACACACGGACAACTCCATCAGTGCTCCGATCTCCTCCCTTAGATCACACACGGACAACTCCATCAGTGCTCCGATCTCCTCCCTTAGATCACACACGGACAACTCCATCAGTGCTCCGATCTCCTCCCTTAGATCACACACGGACAACTCCATCAGTGCTCCGATCTCCTCCCTTAGATCACACACGGACAACTCCATCAGTGCTCCGATCTCCTCCCTTAGATCACACACGGACAACTCCATCAGTGCTCCGATCTCCTCCCATAGATCACACACGGACAACTCCATCAGTGCTCCGATCTCCTCCCATAGATCACACACGGACAACTCCATCAGTGCTCCGATCTCCTCCCATAGATCACACACGGACAACTCCATCAGTGCTCCGATCTCCTCCCATATCTCCTCCCATAGATCACACACGGACAACTCCATCAGTGCTCCGATCTCCTCCCATAGATCACACACGGACAACTCCATCAGTGCTCCGATCTCCTCCCATAGATCACACACGAACAACTGTATCCATGCTCCGATTTCCTCCCGTATATCATACACAAACAACTGTATCAGTGCTCCGGTCTCCTCCCGTAGATCATACACGAACAACTCTATCAGTGCTCCGGTCTCCTCCCTTAGATCATACACGAACAACTCCATCAGTGCTCCGATCTTCTCCCTTAGATCACACACGAACAACTGTATCAGTGCTCCGATCTCCTCCCGTAGATCATACACGAACAACTCCATCAGTGCTCCGATCTCCTCCCTTAGATCACACACGAACAACTGTATCAGTGCTCCGATCTCCTCCCGTAGATCATACACGAACAACTGTATCAGTGCTCCGATCTCCTCCCGTAGATCATACACGAACAACTGTATCAGTGCTCCGATCTCCTCCCGTAGATCATACACGAACAACTGTATCAGTGCTCCGATCTCCTCCCGTAGATCATACACGAACAACTGTATCAGTGCTCCGATCTCCTCCCGTAGATCATACACGAACAACTGTATCAGTGCTCCGATCTCCTCCCGTAGATCATACACGAACAACTCTATCAGTGCTCTGATCTCCTCCCTTAGATCATACACGAACAACTCCATCAGTGCTCCGATCTCCTCCCTTAGATCACACACGAACAACTCTATCAGTGCTCCGGTCTCCTCCCTTAGATCATATACGAACAACTCCATCAGGCAGCGATCAGTGCAGCGATCTGCTCCCGTAGATCATACAAGGACAACTCCATCAGTGCTCCGATCTTCTCCCTTAGATCACACACGAACAACTCCATCAGTGCTCCGATCTCCTCCCTTAGATCACACAAGGACAACTCCATCAGTGCTCCGATCTCCTCCCTTAGATCACACGCAAACCTCTATCAGTGCTCCAATCTCCTGCCTTAGATCATACAAACAACTCCATCAGTGCTTACAATCTCCTGCCTTAGATCACACACGAACAACTCCATCAGTGCTTACAATCTCCCGCCTTAGATCACACAAGGACAACTCCATTAGTGCTACAATCTCCTGCCTTAGATCACACACGAACAACTCCATCAGTGCTACAATCTCCCGCCTTAGATCACACACGAACAACTCCATCAGTGCTTACAATCTCCCGCCTTAGATCACACAAGGACAACTCCATTAGTGCTCCGATCTCCTCCCATAGATCACACACGAACACAACTCCTCAGTGCAGCGATCTCCTCCCTTAGATCACACACGGACAACTCCATCAGTACAGCGATCTCCTCCCTTAGATCACACACGGACAACTCCATCAGTGCAGCGATCTCCTCCCTTAGATCACACACAGACAACTCCATCAGTACAGCGATCTCCTCCCTTAGATCACACACGGACAACTCCATCAGTACAGCGATCTCCTCCCTTAGATCACACACGGACAACTCCATCAGTCCACCGCTCTCCACCCTTAGATCACACACGGAACAACTCCATCAGGGCAGCGATCTCCTCCCTTAGATCACACACGGACAACTCATCAGTGCTCCGATCTCCTCCCTTAGATCACACACGGACAACTCCAGTGCATCAGTACAGCGATCTCCTCCCTTAGATCACACACGGACAACTCCATCAGTGCAGCGATCTCCTCCCTTAGATCACACACGGACAACTCCATCAGTGCAGCGATCTCCTCCCTTAGATCACACACGGACAACTCCATCAGTACAGCGATCTCCTCCCTTAGATCACACACGGACAACTCCATCAGTGCAGCGATCTCCTCCCTTAGATCACACACGGACAACTCCATCAGTGCAGCGATCTCCTCCCTTAGATCACACACGGACAACTCCATCAGGGCAGCGATCTCCTCCCTTAGATCACACACGGACAACTCCATCAGTACAGCGATCTCCTCCCTTAGATCACACACGGACAACTCCATCAGGGCAGCGATCTCCTCCCTTAGATCACACACGGACAACTCCATCAGTACAGCGATCTCCTCCCTTAGATCACACACGGACAACTCCATCAGGGCAGCGATCTCCTCCATTAGATCACATACGGACAACTCCATCAGTGCAGCGATCTCCTCCCTTAGATCACATACGGACAACTCCATCAGGGCAACGATCTCCTCCCTTAGATCACACACGGACAACTCCATCAGTACAGCGATCTCCTCCCTTAGATCACACACGGACAACTCCATCAGTACAGCGATCTCCTCCCTTAGATCACACACGGACAACTCCATCAGTACAGCGATCTCCTCCCTTAGATCACACACGGACAACTCCATCAGGGCAGCGATCTCCTCCCTTAGATCACACACGGACAACTCCATCAGTGCAGCGATCTCCTCCCTTAGATCACACAAGGAGGATATCAGAGGATGCTTGTTATAAAAAACCAGGAAATTAAATGTGGACAAACTGAAACAATATCACTGCTATTAAAAAAGTAGAACGACGGCAGGACCATTTTTTTCGTCACATGCGCGGAAAGGAGGATGGAGAAAGGTGCTATTAAAACTTAATACTGTATGTGTTTGTTGTTTGATTAGCTTGTTTCTTTGTTTGTTTTCTCGATTCCCGGGGATATGAGTTTTCACTCTTTACCCGTTTTTATTTGGGGTGAGTTCCAGCCTTTTCTTGCAAACCCAGAGGGCTACCCCAACTCAGCAAGCTCGACAACAGTAAAACATACCTGACCTACTAAGTGGCGGACGGTGCAATGACACGAGTTGGATGGTTTTCCACGCTAGAGGGATCTAGTCTAGAGACACAACCTCGCTGTATATTCATGGAACTATCTAAGAATAATTATGCTGAAGTGTGTCGGGGTGAAAACAAAATAGAACCCAAAGAAAATAAATCAAATTTATCATAGCCAACTAGGAGTAAAACGGGAAATGAAGTAACCTATACATTTCAAATTCAGCTCCTTATAACACCAAATATTCTATTACCATTTTGTTTCTTCGTCACTCGCCTCTCTTCTCGCTAGCCAGCCTTTTTATTTTTTTATTATTTTTTTTTTAGATATATTAATTCCTAATTTATACCTGCCATTCATGAGCGCCACATATTACCTGGATCTATTCCAGTGACCATTTCCGTCACATGACTTTCACGTGAGATTCACCAGCAACTTGTACTTACAGGTTGCAAAATTTGTATTATTTATTATGTACTGAACTTAGTTTTCGCTTTTTTCTATTCTGTTTTGGTTCGTAGGTCCATGAACAAGGCCTTCTGAACTTTACGTAATACATTTTCTTATTTTTTTAGTTTTGTACCAAAAAGCTACAGACTTTCATAATTGGGTGTTTGCGTAGAATAGAAGGATTGAAATGGTATGACAAGGTCACTAATGTTGAACTAATGACAAGAACTAGACAAGTATTAGTGAAACAAGAGATGAGAAGAACTAGACAAGTATTAGTGAAACAAGAGATGAGAAGAACTAGACAAGTATTAGTGAAACAAGAGATGACAAGAACTAGACAAGTATTAGTGAAACAAGAGATGACAAGAACTAGACAAGTATTAGTGAAACAAGAGATGAGAAGAACTAGACAAGTATTAGTGAAACAAGAGATGAGAAGAACTAGACAAGTATTAGTGAAACAAGAGATGAGAAGAACTAGACAAGTATTAGTGAAACAAGAGATGAGAAGAATCAGACACGTATTAGTGAAACAAGAGATGAGAAGAACTAGACAAGTATTAGTGAAACAAGAGATGAGAAGAACTAGACAAGTATTAGTGAAACAAGAGATGAGAAGAACCAGACAAGTATTAGTGAAACAAGAGATGAGAAAAACCAGACAAGTATTAGTGAAACAAGAGATGAGAAGAAGACACTGGAGATGGATAGGACACACACTAAGGAAACCTGTTGATAGCATTGGTTTTAGTTTTGAAGGACCATCTTCATTGCATACGGACAACCCCATAAGTGCTCCGATCTCCTACCTTAGATCACACATGGAGGATCTCAGCACAGTACAAGAACTCCGTGGCACCGGCGAGGATCCCACACTAGTGCAACACAAGAGAACCACTTAACATAACGTGCCCTCGTCAGGAAGTCACAGCAGAGTGTTCTCTCTGCATCCTTAAATTCAAACACTCCGATAAGTCAAATAACGAAAAAGAAGATCACCACACATACAACAAAGCTCAGACTTAAGTCAGTGAAGAAGAAAAAAGGCACTCTCCTAGGACCTAGACTTTTTACAGATTTAAGCTTTTATTCTTGTCCATATTTTTCCATCAGTTGTAACTGAACCGTTTGTAAAAGTGATACCTTTAATAAATAACATATGTTGTTTCATGTACTTACTAAACATCTGAGTCTTTCTTTCTTAATCGGAACCTATTCTACCCCGTAAACAGGGTGTAGAGGGAACCCAAAAGAGCACAAAGCTCCTGGGCAAAACATGCAATCATAATGTTTGACAAACAGGTGATTAGCCCATTGTGTTACATCTGAGTCAATTTGATTAAATATCATTTAAGCCTGTCCAGAGCTCTTTGTGTGATTACTTACTTCCTTGACTTGCCTACTGTCCTCTTTATTGTAGGATTGTCCATACCAGGTGGTGTATGTTGGTTGTGAAGCAAAGTCACGTGGGCGAACAACTTGTCTGGTATTCTTACATGGTATTTATTTCCCCTTGATTCCCGACAAATAACCTCTTGGTGTATCAACAAATATCAACACTATTCAAGTATTGCAAGGCAATACAATCTGTATTCTTGTTTGTTTATCAGGAGCAGTTAACTCGTGTTGACCTTGTGCTTCCCTTACGCACGACAGTCATTAGTTTCACATTGGTGACCTTGTCATCAGTTTCACATTGGTGACCTTGTCATCAGTTTCACAATGGTGGCCTTGTCATCAGTTTCACATTGGTGGCCTTGTCATCAGTTTCCCATTGGTGACCTTCTCATTAGTTTTACATTGGTGACCTTGTCATTAGTTTCACAATGGTGACCTTGTCATCAGTTTCACATTGGTGACCATGTCATTAGTTTCACAATGGTGGCCTTGTTATTCCAATTCAATCTTTCTATTCTATTCATTCATTCATAACCCTCCATTCCCAAAGGAGCATAGGGCTTCAACAAACACATGCCAAGTCCTCTTGTCACGTGTCATCATCTCAAGTTCTTTCCACGTTCTCCTTATCATTTTCACCTCTGTTTCCAGCTCTCTTCTCCATGTGCTTCTTTGTCTACCTCTGCTTCTCTTGCCCTGGGGATTCTAGAACAAGGACTGCCTTGTAATGCTATCAACAGGTTTCCTCAATGTGTGTCCTATCCATCGCCAGCGTCTTCTTCTCAACTCTTGTTCCATCGGCACTTGTCTGGTTCTTGTCATCAATTCCACATTTGTGACTTTGTCATACCATTTCAGTCCTTCTATTCTACGCAAGCACCCGTTTATAAACGTCTGTAGCTTTTTGGTAGTTGTTTTTGTTGTTCTCCATGTCTCAGAGCCATACAATAGGACTGACTTGACATTTGAGTTGAAGATTCTTATGTTCGTGTTGGACTTGACTTCTCTTGATCTCCATATGTTTCTCAATGCAATGAAAGCTCCTCTTGCTTTTTTGTATTCTTATTTATATTCTATGCAAGCACCCATTTATGAAAGTCTGTAGCTTTTCGGTTAAAAGGGGAAAAAAAATTGTATGTATTTTTTCCCCCATGTTTCAAAGATATAATAGCACTGACTTGACATTTGCTTGTCTTGCGTAGAATAGAAGGATTGAAATGGTATGTTAGATCAAGGGTTTTCAACTTTTTTTTTTGCTCATGACCTCCTTCTGAGCCTAATTGACCTCAGTAGTTCACCTCATAGTCGCTGTTAGCTGGAAAAAGGTACTTTACAATCTTACTGTGACCCCGTAGAAAAATGGCATGGCCCTCTGGGGAGCCACATGGCTCAGGTTGAGAATCACTGTGTTAGATCAATAAAGTCGATTATATGAAAAAAAAGTAGATAAATATCAGTGGAACATGAGGAGAGAAAAAGACGTTGGTGTTGGGTAAGACACACGTGGAAGAATTCCGTTTATAGCACTACAAGGCGGTCTATGTTCTAGAATCCCCTATTTCTGGAATCCCCAGGGCATGAGAAACAAATAGAACGCTAAAATCAGACAGAGAAAAGAACGACAGACAAACGTGAAAGGGATAACGAAGACATGGACAAATCTTAAAAGGATGGCACAGTATTGGAAAACTTGAGGCACAATTGTTGAAGGTTTCGCGTAAATTTGTTGAACGTCTTTGCTCTGCAGGGAGCTGCCAGGCTATGAATAATTGCATGAATGATTATTTCAGTGGTTCTTAAAATGCGGTCCGCGGACCCCTTTCAGAGGGTCCGCGAGGTCACAACTATGTCCATAATAATCTAAGACATCATTTGCCTTTTTCACTCTCATTCTCTTACAGTATGAATAGAAGCTCCTTAGGGGACCTCAGTAATTTTTAAGAGTATATATGGGTCCTGAGACCAAAAAGTTTGAGAAACGCTGGAATATAGCGTGTAATCAGCAAGTTGGAGGGACAGACAACGATATCCAATAAGAATACAAAACGCAAGAGAAAATATGTGGAGATAAAAAAAAATCAGATCCAACACAAAAACCAGAATTTTCTACTCAAATGTCAAAATAATCCTATTGTATGGCTGTGAAACACGGAGAACAACCAAGACAACAACCAAAACAACAATCAAAAAGTTACAGACTTTCATAAATGGGTGCTTCCTAGAATAGAAGGATGGAAGTGGTATAACAAGATCACAAATGTGGAACTGATGACAAGAACCAGACAAGTGCTAGTGGAACAAGAGATGACAAGAACCAGACAAGTGGCAGTGGAACAAAAGATGACAAGAACCAGACAAGTGCTAGTGGAACAAGAGATGACAAGAACCAGACAAGTGGCAGTGGAACAAGAGATGACAAGAACCAGACAAGTGCCAGTGGAACAAGAGATGACAAGAACCAGACAAGCGCCAGTGGAACAATAGATGACAAGAACCAGACAAGAGCCAGTGGAACAAGAGATGACAAGAACCAGACAAGTGGCAGTGGAACGAGAGATGACAAGAAACAGACAAGTAGCGGTGGAACAAGAGATGACAAGAACGAGACAAGTGACAGTGGAACAAGAGATGACTAGAACCAGACAAGCGCCAGTGGAACAAGAGATGACAAGAATCAGACAAGTGCCAGTGGAACAAGAGATGACAAGAATCAGACAAGCGCCAGTGGAACAAGAGATGACAAGAACCAGACAAGTGGCAGTGGAACAAGAGATGACAAGAACCAGACAAGTGCCAGTGGAACAAGAGATGACAAGAACCAGACAAGTGGCAGTGGAACAAGAGATGACAAGAACCAGACAAGTGCCAGTGGAACAAGAGATGACAAGAACCAAACAAGCGCCAGTGGAACAATAGATGACAAGAACCAGACAAGAGCCAGTGGAACAAGAGATGACAAGAATCAGACAAGCGCCAGTGGAACAAGAGATGACAAGAACCAGACAAGTGCCAGTGGAATAAGAGATGACAAGAACCAGACAAGTGCTAGTTGAACAAGAGATGACAAGAACCAGACAAGCGCCAGTGGAATAAGAGATGACAAGAACCAGACACGCGCCAGTGGAACAAGAGATGACAAGAACCAGACAAGTGGCAGTGGAACAAGAGATGACAAGAACCAGACAAGTGCTAGTGGAACACGAGATGACAAGAACCAGACAAGTGGTAGTGGAACAAGATATGACAAGAACCAGACAAGTGCTAGTGGAACAAGAGATGACAAGAACCAGACACGCGCCAGTGGAACAAGAGATGACAAGAACCAGACAAGTGGCAGTGGAACAAGAGATGACAAGAACCAGACAAGTGTTAGTGGAACAAGAGATGACAAGAACCAGACAAGTGCCAGTGGAACAAGAGATGACAAGAACCAGACAAGTAGCAGTGGAACAAGAGATGACAAGAACCAGACAAGTGGCAGTGGAACGAGAGATGACAAGAAACAGACAAGTAGCGGTGGAACAAGAGATGACAAGAACCAGACAAGTGCTAGTGGAACAAGAGATGACAAGAACCAGACAAGTGCTAGTGGAACAAGAGATGACAAGAACCAGACAAGTGTTAGTGGAACAAGAGATGACAAGAACCAGACAAGTGCCAGTGGAACAAGAGATGACAAGAACCAGACAAGTAGCAGTGGAACAAGAGATGACAAGAACCAGACAAGTGGCAGTGGAACGAGAGATGACAAGAAACAGACAAGTAGCGGTGGAACAAGAGATGACAAGAACCAGACAAGTGCCAGTGGGACAAGAGATGACAAGAACCAGACAAGCGCCAGTGGAACAATAGATGACAAGAACCAGACAAGAGCCAGTGGAACAAGAGATGACAAGAATCAGACAAGCGCCAGTGGAACAAGAGATGACAAGAACCAGACAAGTGCCAGTGGAATAAGAGATGACAAGAACCAGACAAGTGCCAGTGGAACAAGAGATGACAAGAACCAGACAAGCGCCAGTGGAACAAGAGATGACAAGAACCAGACACGCGCCAGTGGAACAAGAGATGACAAGAACCAGACAAGTGGCAGTGGAACAAGAGATGACAAGAACCAGACAAGTGGCAGTGGAACAAGAGATGACAAGAACCAGACAAGTGCTAGTGGAACACGAGATGACAAGAACCAGACAAGCGCCAGTGGAACAAGAGATGACAAGAACCAGACAAGTGCCAGTGGAACAAGAGATGACAAGAACCAGACAAGCGCCAGTGGAACAAGAGATGACAAGAACCAGACAAGCGCCAGTGGAACAAGAGATGACAAGAACCAGACAAGTGCCAGTGGAACAAGAGATGACAAGAACCAGACAAGTGCCAGTGGAACAAGAGATGACAAGAACCAGACAAGTGCCAGTGGAACAAGAGATGACAAGAACCAGACAAGCGCCAGTGGAACAAGAGATGACAAGAACCAGACAAGTGCCAGTGGAACAAGAGATGACAAGAACAAGACAAGTGCCAGTGGAACAAGAGATGACAAGAACCAGACAAGTACCATTGGAACAAGAGATGACAAGAACCAGACAAGTGCCAGTGGAACAAGAGATGACAAGAACCAGACAAGTGCCAGTGGAACAAGAGATGACAAGAACCAGACAAGTGCCAGTGGAACAGGAGATGACAAGAACCAGACAAGTACCAGTGGAACAAGAGATGAGAAGATGATGCTGGAGGTGGATGGGACACACACTGAGAAAACATGTTTATAGCATTACTAGACAGTCCTTGGTCTTGGAATCCCCGCAGTAAGACCACAGGTCACGTGGACAAGAGAACTGGAGACAGACATAAAGGGGCAGAAGAAGACATGGAAAGACCTTGAGAAGATGTCACGTGACGGGAAGACTTGGCAGACGTCTGCTAAAAGTCTCTGCCCCTTGGGGAGTTCAAAGACGAAAAAAGAAGAAGAAGAAGAAGAAGGAGAAGAAAGAAGAAGAATAAGAAGAAGAAAGAATTAGAAGACAGAAGTAGAAGAAGGAAGGAAGCAGGAAGGAAGGAAGAAGGAAGGAAGGAAAAAGGAAGGAAGAAGGAAGGAAGGAAGGAAGCAGCAGAAGCAGAAGCAGCAGAAGCAGCAGCAGAAGCAGAAGCAGCAGCAGTAGAAGCAGCAGAAGAAGCAGAAGCAGCAGAAGCAGCAAAAGCAGCAGAAGAAGCAGAAGCAGCAGCAGCAGAAGAAGCAGCAGAAGAAGAAGCAGCAGCAGCAGAAGCAGAAGCAGAAGAAAAAGAAGAAGAAGAAGAAGAGGAAGAAGAAGAAGAAGAAGAAGAAGAAGAAGAAGAAGAAGAAGAAGAAGAAGAAGAAGAAGAAGAAGAAGAAGAAGAAGAAGAAGAAGAAGAAGAAGAAGAAGAAGAAGAAGAAGAAGAAGAAACAAAACAGACTTATGTCATACGAAATGATGGCGTTACCAGCGAGTTTACTACAAAATCTCGAAACAGTTAAATCTAAAATTCAACGTGTCTCCTAAAACTAAGAAAATCTAGTAGAAATTCAAGCAATACATCGTTTGAAATAATCCTCACAGTGAAATATCAAACAGCTAAGAACAGCAGATAAACACTGTGCGAAAGGAAATGCGTGCGAACTTAATAACAAGTGGCCAGGAGGTTAACGCAGATTTGTTATGTCATAAAAAGCGGTTTAGTTTTTCCCCTAAAACAAACAATACAGGAATAGAAGATTCGTTATATTGATGTAATAGCTACGTCGTAAATTACAATATTTATTCCTGATTTTACAGCTGTGTGCGCATTGGTTAATTATTTCTCATCAGTTGATTAGTTAAAAGGAAGCCAATTAGATTCGGTTACTAATATATGACGTCATAATACTAAGGACATCCCGTGATATTTATAATGTTGATTATAATTACGAGTAAGTCGCCCACCAAAACATGGCGGGGAAATACATAAGTTGTTCTCTTCCTGGTGCATGTCATGTTGACGGCACAAATTCTCCTGTGGTCATTGACCTGGATGCTTTAGTCATGAAGCTATAGAGCAACCCGTCAAAAAATTACATGGGGTAAAGTGAGAAAGCCAAACGGACTGAGATTCGACCAATTAATTAATAGTTGTTTTATCACACATGGTCTGTAAATGTACGGATATCTTGTAAAATATTGCCTTGGTACGTATTGAAAAAACTTGCTTACTTTGGAGCCGCGGTAGCGCAGTAGTTAGTGCACTGGCATCCTAGCTCAGTGGTCCATGGTTCGATCCCCAGATGAGGTGGGATTTTTTAATACCGCAAACGGCTCTGGGGTCGACCCAGCCTCATGAATTTGGTACCAGAACAACTCTGGGAAGGTTAAGGCGGCCGGCGTGATGCTGATCACATCACCCCTTGTGTGCCGATGGTCAAGAAAATATGGGCCTAACACCATATTCCCAATATGCCTCAATGGGCGTGTAACGGGATCTTTTACCTGACTTACTTACTTACTTAGTCGTTCCTCTTCTATTGTGAGGTGTAGAGGTTTGGAAGAGAGAGCGTCATACTATCACATCGGCATCTTCCTCCTGGCCTAGTTCAATTCTAGTCCTCGGTCCTTAAGAGATTGTCTAATGTTGTCCTCCCAGCGGACTCTGGAGGTCTGGATCCCTGGCTCTTAGCCCCCCCATACCTGCCGTGGCAGCCGATCTTCTCCCATTCTGCAGACGTGGCCAAACCATCTTAGTTGGGACTGTTCTACTAGGATCTGCAGGTGTTGGGTGTTTAGACCTTGACGTATCGTCTGGTTGCGGACCATGTCTCTTCTTGTTACTTCAACCACCTTCCTCAGATACCTCATTTCTGAGGTTTGGATCTGGCATTTGTGGGCTGTAGTCATTGCCCATGTTTCGCATCCAAACGTTAAGACTGATAAAAATAAAACATAACCAAAATTCAAAATAAACCTTCTGTTACTCCGAATAATTATTTAAGGGCGTACCGACCTGAGCGACAAAATCGGGCAGGTGACTGCAAATGTAACGAACACTATGTATTATCTACTGCTAAATATAAATATAAGATCCGTATTCATACTCACCCGAAATAGAAATGGGGAAACCCCTAGAAACTGTGTCCCAAAAAAGGACAAGGAGAAGAGAACTGGAGAAAGAAAGTGATAAATAAAAACATGGATAGACCTTGATGGATGGCACAGGACAGAAAGACTTGATGTGCATTTGTTGATGACATGTGCTCCAGGTGGAGTTGTAAGGTAATACATGTGCTCCAGGTGGAGTTGTAAGGTAAGTCATGTGCTCCACGTAGAGTTGTAAGGTAAGACATGTGCTCCACTTAGAGTTGTAAGGGAAGACATGTGCTCCACGTAGAGTTGTAAGGTAAGACATGTGCTCCACTTAGAGTTGTAAGGTAAGACATGTGCTCCACGTAGAGTTGTAAGGTAAGACATGTGCTCCACTTAGAGTTGTAAGGTAAGACATGTGCTCCACGTAGAGTTGTAAGGTAAGACATGTGCTCCAGGTGGAGTTGTAAGGTAAGACATGTGCTCCATGTGGAGTTGTAAGGTAAGACATGTGCTCCACGTAGATCTGTAAGGTAAGACATGTGCTCCACGTAGAGTTGTAAGGTAAGACATGTGCTCCACGTAGAGTTGTAAGGTAGGACATGTGCTCCACTTAAAGATGTAAGGTAACACATGTGCTCCACATAGAGTTGTAAGGTAAGACATGTGCTCCACTTAGAGTTGTAAGGTAAGACATGTGCTCCACGTAGAGTTGTAAGGTAAGACATGTGCTCCACTTAGAGTTGTAAGGTAACACATGTGCTCCACGTAGAGTTGTAAGGTAAGACATGTGCTCCACTTAGAGTTGTAAGGTAAGACATGTGCTCCACGTAGAGTTGTAAGGTAAGACATGTGCTCCAGGTGGAGTTGTAATGTAAGACATGTGCTCCAGGTGGAGTTGTAAGGTAAGACATGTGCTCCACGTGGAGTTGTAAGGTAAGACATGTGCTCCACGTAGAGTTGTAAGGTAAGACATGTACTCCACGTAGAGTTGTAAGGTAACACATGTGCTCCACTTAGAGTTGTAAGGTAAGACATGTGCTCCACGTAGAGTTGTAAGGTAAGACATGTGCTCCAGGTGGAGTTGTAAGGTAAGACATGTGCTCCACGTGGAGTTGTAAGGTAAGACATGTGCTCCAGGTGGAGTTGTAAAGTAAGACATGTGCTCCACATGGAGTTGTAAGGTAAGACATATGCAGCAGGTGGAGATGAAAGGTAACAAATGAACTGAATGAAAAACGTTTTCTACATATATTATTTTAGTAGTAATAAGTAATAATATAACAATAACTTAATCGTTAAAATTAACCACGCCTCTTCTTGACCCATAAACGTGTTCGCAGATACCGGGTCCTTGGGAAATTAAGCCTGATTTTCAGGGGTTCCTCCATGTAAAAAGGTGAGAACCAATTTACTACATTAATACCGCCAGTAATACATGGGTCTTGAAGCAGTCACTGGAAATTAAGGCACATCTTCGTCTACCAGTACTAAGCCAGCTAGCGAAGATTACAATGTCTCTGCACAACCTCCTGCTCGAGTGCTGTGAATTTTTGTTTCCCCATCAAATACTATCGTATTTTCAGTCTTTGTTGTCTTCCATCTCGTTTTCCCTCTGTCTTTCATGTTCTCACAATATATACCAGCTTTCCTCTTCGCACAACATGCCCAAAGAAAGTGGTGTGCTTCCTTTTAATGTGAGTAATAAGATTCCTTTGCGTATTGGCTTCTTTCAATACATCCTCATTACTCTTGTTAGCTGTCCATGGTATTCCTGATAATCCTCTGGAAAACCATATCTCTTTAGCCTCTAGGATTGTTCATACTTGTCTACTAATTGACCATGACTACACTTCCACATATCAGGATTGGCTCTAAAAACAATGAAGAATTCTCTTTCTTTCTAACTTCCATTAATAAAGATCTTTTACATAAAATACTTTTCATTTGTTTCTTTGAACGATGTTTTTGCCTGGGCTATTCTACTCTTCAGCTCTGAGATGCATCTTCCATCGATGTTATTAACAGGCCTGTGCATTTGAATCTAGTGACTCGTTTTAAAAGTTTATACAACAAATTATTTGCTCAGGGTCACCATGGCCAGCGGGCCTCGTTTTAAAAGTGCTTTATTTACTTTGATGGTGCATTCTGGAGAAGTTATTGTCTCCGACCTGATCATTCCTTCTATCTTTTTTTGGCTAATTAAGCTAATGTCTTTATTTCTACTTTCCATTACTATTGTATCAATCATTTCCTGTTAGCTCATTTTCACTTTTGGTTATTAGGCTTGTGCCACCACGATTCTCACGTAGTATACTCACCAATTAATTTTCTGATATGCCGTCTATGGACCTCATTTTATTTTTATAGGATAGATTCCTGTGTAATTGTTACAGATAACTCCGTCTGGGGAGACAATATTGGACGGTAGCGTCTGGACAGGAATAAAGTTCACAGATTTGATTGTGAGTATTGCATAAAGAATGCAATCTGAAGCATTACGGTATCTTTAGAAAGAGGTCACGCGTTGGAATTTTAAATTTGATATTTTAAAACACGCGGGGGAGATTAAATTAAACACCCCGACCCATATAGTTTAGAGCTTTCGATTGGCTTAAAGTGAGAGCCGGAATAGACTTTGACTTTCATCGGAAAATTCGTCGAAAGTACAATCTGGGATTTTGAACTGAGAATGGGAAATATAATCTAGCGAAATCGGAGTCACAAATCACACTGCATCGCGATGTCAAACTAGCAATTCACCAGAGCCAGAAAGAGAAGGATCGGACAAAGGATTCCAAAATTATAAGTGACAGATCGAAATGTTTGGGCAACTTTAAACTTAAAAGTAAACCCGCATTTTTAAATACGAAGACTGGAAACATAAAGGACCAAGATCGAAGTATTTGAGCAACTATGAAACTTAAAAAAGTAAACCCGCATTTTTAAATACAAAGACTGGAGTCCTAAGGAATCAGATCACCCGTCATTAGAGGAATTCTAAAATTTCCAGACCAAGTGATTCGAAAGCATCCTAAAAGCTAGTGTCCATTCTAACTGTGCCAGGAGATTGTGTTCCCAAAAGTTACTTTGGGGTAAGTGTAAACATTTATTTTACAAATGTAAATTTGACATGTTCTTCTTACTGGCAACCTCAACCTATGAAAATAGTATATTCATAAACTACAACAGCAAGCGCTGGTCATCGCGTCTTGCTTGTCGCACAGAAAGCCGACAGCAGAGGTGACCCCAGACTCCGACTGGAGCAGTGATGAGTGATGATTACATCACATGTGCCTCAAGTGTATCATATCATTTTGAGAGATATATGTACCTTGTTAATTGTAATTCAGGCAAATCATTGCTTTCGTGCTGTCCAAGCACATATTTTCCCAGTTTAATACCCAGAAGAATATTGGTGATTTCTAATCTTCTTCCCTGAGTTACGATGTGAATACTCAAAAGAATTTAATTATTCAGAGAGACTAACGTTGGTGGGTGTACAGCCTGTTAATTTGCAGTCCACAAATGTACAAACTCCTTTAATATACTTAAATTATACGACAGATATTTACATTACAGAGCTAAACGATATAAATCAACTGCATTCGCATGACTAGATACCACTGAGGCGCTTGACACGATCCTAAAAACCATTAGCCTTAACAATTCATCCAAAAGGGCAGACGCGAAACCCTGCGATATAAGGATTAAACAATTGGAGCCGCTGCCAATGCCTAGACAGAACATTGTTCTTAGACCATATCGCGGAAATATTCTTGCGAACCTCACTGAAACTTCTTGCGAGATAAGAGACGATCCCTTTATACCCTTCTATCTACAAACACTCCCAAAGGCGGCAAGGTAATCAGTATGGATAGATCGAAAACAGGCGCTTTATGAGCCTCAGCTAACCTTTGACGCATATAAAAATTATTCAATCTCAGAAGCGTAAATGCGTCTCCTCTCTTCTGCGAGCGAAGAGAGTTCTGCCTCTCTCTAGTCAGCTCGAGCGACAGCCAACCAAACACCAAAGTGAGTACATAACGCCCCTCACCCACGACTGTCAGCTTCTAGCCTCTCTCTAATGAACGCCTCTCTCATCGACTCATCCATTCTCACACGGAAATCTCAAAAGATACAATAGAAGTACTAGTTCAAACTAGACCTCTATCTTGCCGACCAGTAAATTTGAAGCCTAAGTACACTGGAAAAGTAGGCACCCTCATTACGTAGATTCTCTACGCTCCGAATGTCATTGGACTCTCACTACAACACCAAGAAACGCAATAAAGGTTGGAGACACTATGCGACACTTTCTGTATCTGCTATCCTAACGTCCTGAGCAGTGTTACTCTATCGGACTCACCATCCATAGGTATGGTAAAACTCACCTGTGTATACTCGTAAAGGATAGTAGAAGAGTGGTCACAGACACAACAACAATTGATTCGGACAAATTCCTTAACCTGAGTCTAATTGTGGGAAGTTTCGGTAGATACATCTTTTGAGGGAGAAGATAACACAAAAAATTACCACTTAGGTGATCGAACTTAGCTCGTCAATCTACCTATAAGCTTCTTGCATGGAGCTCCAGACAGCGCGCAAATTCACGTACACAGGCGTGTATGCGGCTAGCTCTGCCACTTAGAATTTACATACAGGAATCAAGTACAAGGACTATGCTGAGAACACAAAGAATATGTGGTAAGATTAGGGATTCAGGTATGTGATGAGCATCGTCTGATATATATACTTAGGAGGTATTAGTAGGAAGGTTATCGTTAAGGTGATAGAGTTTTAGCATTACAAATAAGATGGAATCTAGTGTCTTCATAAGTTTAGAATGGGAGGTTGATTATATATGTGTTATGGAAGTATTGATGTTGACTAGAAGCGAGCTTAATGCTTTGGAACATTGAAATGTTGTTCAGACTGGTAGGACGAGAAGTTCGTTCAGAGGATATCTTAGATATGTGTTTATAACCTCCCTTGACACATACCCCCTGAGAACTAGTTGGCCCGCCCGGGGCATCTGGAGGAGACCCCCACGAAATAATCCCCCGATTTACGGGCTCGTACGGTATGTGGGACAGATGGGATGGGTAGGATTAAGGTTAGTTGCGTGTTTATCTGTTTATAGTATAATAGATAGGAAAGTGTCGACAAGTAAGACTTGAAGATTTCTCTGAAACTGATGTAGAAATAGATTTAGTTTATGGCGATGACGTGACATACGGGTCTAAGAATAAAGTGCTGAGAATACGATATAACGTAGTTAAAGCTCGACGCATGACAGAGCGATGGATGTGGGTGGGGCTGGTCATATCGTTGGTGAGCGCTAATGGCAATCTGAGTGTGCGAAGAGTGAGTTTGAGTAGGTGGCTTATTTGGTATGTGTAGTGGAGTTGTCCCAGGGGAGCGGCGGTTATGAACAATAAAGTAGCGGAGTGATCGTTATCGGGGTATGGGGTCTGTATCATAAACTGGGCGTTGAGAGCGTTGGTGAAATCGAGGTTAGATCGCTTAGTGCGGGACGGGGTGGCGATGTGGAACCTGAAACAAAACCAAATACACACACCCCCCCCCCTACCCCCCCCCAGCCCTCAACATTTTCACTTGACGGAATGATGTTGATTGAAAGAGCCATGAGTATACCTTGTTTTACGTGAGGATGTGATTTTTTTTTTGATTTTTATAAGGGAGGAGTACTTCATGGTAAATCAAAGATGTGGATAGAGAGGGTCTGTATAGATGTTGTGAGGGACGAAATGATACATGAGTAGGTGGTGGTTCGGTCGAAGTGTTTGGTGGGAGGAGGTTGCTTGACCCCCCTATAATTCCTAAGTTGGGATTTACATGTATGAGCTTCTAGGTCATGGCTGGTTCTCTATTTTTTTGGAGCATTACGATTGGGGGACGTGTACACTGCAGGAAGGTGGTGACAATAAGCGTGCGGAGTATCAGGAGAGTAGGGTGCAATGGGGTGCAAGTTGACATTTCGGATAATGCGAGGTCACATAGGTACGACAGCAGTGACAAAGATCGCTTTGTTCCATCTTTGTTTCATATAAGTAATATATACTACTTAGACTCATATAAACAAATAGACATGCTTAGTTACTACTACACATAGTCATCTGGAAAAACAAGGAGAGAATAGCTCTGAGTCACTCTCTAAGAGATGAGTTCTCGATGCATTGTGGTAAGTACTATAAGCGAGTTGCATATGCGATAGCTTATATTAGACTGTGACACAGTGTTGGTCTTGGACTAAAACAGTCAGAGATCATATATTCAGATTATATAGTGCGCGCAGTACAATCACTACTACGCGCAGTGCGCCGGTCTACAAAGACTACGTTACCGGAAAGAGTATTAGTTCTCTTTGAGGCTGTGTAACGGGTAAAGGAAGACGTAATAGGAAAGAACTTGAGTTAGGCTCGTATTCAGTGAGGTCCGTAGATGAGGCCTTAAATGAGAGTGACCGATTTGCCTTAATTAAACTAGTGAATCACTTGAACACACAATAAAGGTGTGCACATCGAAACATCGTTCGTACGGCCTATCTACGATCGCATTACTGTAGATGATTGTTGTAGAGTCGAGAAAGATCTTTTTGCAAAGGGGATGCATCGGACGATAACGATGCTAAAAAAAAAAATAATAATATTATAAGCGATAATGGGTAGCTGACATTTGTACGCGGATCGAAGGAAAACGATTGTTTGGTACATCTAAAATGTCTCGGTATAGCATGAGCCGAGGAGACGATTGTAATAACGTAAATTACGAGAAGAGAGGACAAATTGGGGTAGGAGTAATGAGCAAATTATCGTAGGAAACATTAATGCTGCGGTTGTTTGAATATTTGTTTGCTGGTGTCGTTTAAGGGACGTAAAATTGCTAGGGAGGACACCCTATAGCGACATAATGGGAAATGAGTGGAATAAAGCAAAATCTGAAAAATGTTTCTAGGAGAATTGAATAATGATCTGATGAAGAGGAATTTGGGAAATAGTAACTAGTAGGAGCCCCCCCCCCCCCCACCCCCACTCAGTGTGGTCCCCCCACCCCGATATAATACGAAGCATGTGACTAAGATGGAAACTATGCAGTGGTAAGACTTAACCCCCAGCGTAAACAAAAGATTTTCGTCCCCCCCCCCCCCACTATGTGACCAATCGAGATGATTTCAGTATTGAGTTTTTATATACAGTTGAGGGCTTAAGGCGACTTCTCGCAGTCGAAGGGCAGGGTGAACTATATGTCTATGTCTGAACTAGTTGACGATGTTAGTGGAATGACAATATAGCTGTACTTATAATGGAACAAGTACTCACCGACATAGTCGACCAGTCAGCGACAGTAGTGAACACAACCTTACTATAGACAGTTCTGTTTAGTTACTTCACAATGCGATACTGATTGTATAAATCGCGAGTTAAGAAGCTGTGTCACGGGGTCGTAGGGCTAGAGGTAGTGTATGGTTGTCTATTAATATAGGACAAATGCGAGTGGTAAAATATACGTTTAAGGTAGCGGAGCGCGAGTAACAACTGGGTTAGTAGTGGCGTAAAATGGCGACTAAAAGGTTCAAAGAATCTATATATAATTCATAGTATCTAGGAACTTAGGATTGCGGTAGTCATTCAGCGTATATGTGCTTGGTTAAAACGTGCGGGACATTTGCGTGTAGATTTTTTCATTGGGGGTATAAAGGCGTGGTTGTTTTATATCCTAGGTATTTTAGTGGAGCGAGCCGAGTAATGGTGTGTGTGCGCTGGTGATATTGTGTGGTTTTTGGATAGCTTGTAGACGTTTTAGAGACATGATCGGTATTGGTTTAGAAGTCGTCGAATCGATTGCGTATCGAGAGGGAGTTACTATCGGCGTGAGTTGCGAGCATATAACGTGAATCTATATTACAAAACTAGAATCAAAATAATAGATAAATAATATGTCGCAACCGTATATGGAAGAGGGAGTAAGGCTCATATCGGCGTAGCGAAGCAAGTTGGCATATGATATATGTATTGTTAAAGAAGGAAAATTAGGGGAGTTTATGCTGTGATTAAGGCGCGCAATTGAGATATGTATGGTAAATGTTCGGATATCTTATGGCATAAGGAAACTCTGGAAAGGTTTGCTGTTAAATCATTAGAGATGATATAGTTACCATATGTCTTTAGGATCTCGACATGTGTGATTTGGCTGATATGTGTTAACATTGTGTGTGTTCAGACAATGTGCTCGTTATGTGAGGATATGGGTTGGGTAACTTGAAATCTGTGTAACTATGATTAGGTACAGAGGAGCGTTAATACAATGTATTTTTAGTAGATAGCAAAGTTCTTGAACCAATAGGTCAGGAGATGACATGTAGGTCTCATTTTGGTTCGGTAAGCGGTGTTTATATAGATTAGCCACATCGTGATGTTCAATAGGTGCAAAGTGTTTTAATAAGTGTTGGGGCCATCTAGAGGTCGACATTAATCTATAAAATTAGACATATGGTCCAGCTATCTGCACGTTATTTTTAGGGTAATTGTGTGCGTTATAACTGAGGTGATTTAAACTCTTAGTGGAGTTGGTTACGAGTTGGTATTGGGGATTTAGGTTGAGTGTAAGTAATTGGGATGTTGGGTGGTGGTCATTATAGTAGTGTTCATCGTGCGTTATGGATTGTTGCTAAGTTAAAACTACTGGTTGATTATTGTTTTGGGAACTTGGGGGTGTTGGATTTTTTACGTTGAGAAGGGGGTTTTACATATTGAGGGATGTGTATTTTCGAATGAAAGTATTTGATCTAGGTTATGTGTCCATGGAAACGTCGATAATTAATATGACTCCAAATCAGGTCCTATTAGGCAGATACACGATCTGTAATTCCAAATAATAATTTATGGGTCATGTTAAATCGGTAGTATGTGGGAAGGAGTAGGGGAAATCGTTATTGGGCGTAGGGGTTATGTGTAGGTTTGAGGATAATTTTGGGGTGTGGGAGGGTGAGGGGGGGGTGGGGGGTGTGTTGTGGGGTGGGGTTGTTGGTGGGGGGGTGGGGGTGGTTGGGGTGGTTGGGGTTGGGTGAAGTTGTTTTTAGGAAGGGGTGGGGGGTGTGGTTGGGGGGTTGGGGGTTGGTTTGTGGGGGTTGGGGGTGGTGGGGGGGGGTTTTTTGGTGGTTGGGGAATTGAATGTGGTGATGTTGGTGGGGGGTTTGGGGGGTGGGCTTGTTTTGGGTTGTTTTTGGTGAGTTTTGTTGTGTGGGGTTTGGGGGGGTTGGGGGGGGGGGTGGTTTTTTAGTTGGTTTGGGTTGGGGGGGGTGGAAGGGTGTTGGTGATTTGTTAGTTTGTTTTTTGGATTGGGGATTAAGTGGTATTGTAGGGTTGGATTTTGTTGTGGATTGTTGTTTGTGGGTTTTGTTGTTGGTTTGGTGGTTTGATTTTTTGTTGTGTTTTGTTTTGGTTTGGTGTTTTTTGTAGGTTATTTGAATGGGGAATTTGGGAGTAAGGGATTGTGTGAGTGTTGATTGTTGAGGTTTATTTAAGATTTTGTTCTTTCCAACATGTTAATGTGAAATATTTTCCTTTTTCCTTTGACATCAAGTACGTAATCTACATCCGAAATTCTGGACAGAATTTTGAAAGGACCACACCAAGTTATAAGTAGTATATTCTGCTTACTAGGTAAGAAAACAAATGCTTCGTCGCCTGGTACAAGATGCCGAAGATGTCTTAAATGATTTTGCAACACACGAGCTTTCTCTTTAGCTCTCTCTGATGCAGATGTCGCTAACTGACATGCATCCATGATTCTTTGTCTGAGATTGACAACATACTCGTATGACGATACTGTCTCTTGAGACAAATCAGAATCGATTAGCAAATCTTTAATCAAAGATAATGGACTTCTGGGTTGAGCCCCAAACACAAGTTGAAATGGACTGAACCCAGTATGCTCATTCGGTATTTCGCGATATGCAAAAAGTACCGCAGGTAAAACTCGCTCCCACTCTTTAGGAAAATCATTTGTTTTATCGACCTATTGAGACGCTCAACCATACCAATCGAGGCGGCGTGATAGACACTGCTAAGTGATCTATCTATGTGAAACATTTTCATCACCTCAGTCATAGCACCGGAAACAAATTGAGAGCCCTTATCTGACAAGTTTTCTCGGAAAACCGATTCTGGAAAATATTTGAAACAAAACTTCAGCTACACCCTGAGTAGCAATATTTTTTAGAGGTATAGCTTCCGGCCAACGCGTACACATATCTATGCAGGTTAAAACATATCTATGTCCCCTCGATAACATTATAGGAAGTGGGCCAATAATGTCCACGGCCATCTTCTCAAACGGAGGCAATGGAATATCGGCTGCATGAATGGGAGCTACATGATGTGCCCCTCTAGACTTAACTTCCTGACATATAAAACAAGTACGGCAATACATCGAAATTTCTTTTGATATACCAGGCCAGAAAAAAGATGCAATCACTCTAGCCCTTCTTCTCGAGTAACCCAAATGACATGAACAACGTGAATCATGAGCATGACTTAAAATATAAGCCCTCATTGTTTTAGGTACCATTATTTGAGTCACAGTATAAAAGGATTTCCCATCTCGGAATTGTCTCAATAATATCTTATTGACGATAGCATACCATTGCTTGTGACAATTAATATCATTTGTAGTATTAATTTGTACGAAATTAAAAAATTTCTTTAGTGAATCATCATTTTTCTGCAATGTAGCAAAAACTTCTTTGCTAATGTTGCTATGCCCCAATTCATCATTACCCAATGGTACAACATTTTGTTGAGCATGTTCCTGTGCTCGAGTAACCCCCATGTTCGCCTTGTGTACGTTTTTAAGTCCCCAATCTTTTATTTGTTCCAATGTACACTCTTTAGCCCCGTGTATTCGACCTATTACCAGATCACAAACTGGTTTCGGGAGCAAACACACAGTAATATTCCCTGTGAAAAATGGTGTAGAGATATGAACCATTGCAGTTTGGAATCGTTCAACTCTGCCACCAAACGTGACACATTTCACCCAAGTACCTGTGGAACAAGCAGGGTCCACCAGTGATTTACGTACGCCTACCATCGTACATCCAGTATCATACAACAAAGATACTGGTATCCCATTAAGCAAAAAAGTATGAAACTCCAAAGACCCGGTTCCCTCATGTGCTGACAACGCTGGGATAGGATGTCCACATCTCAGTCTGGATACGACGTCAGGCTGAAATAGATTCTTGCATTCCAAACATGTTTCAGCATTATTAAAATCAAATAATGCACACGCATTTGCTTGATTAACAGTATTATTGTTATCTGCGACATTATTTTCCGACATTTGAACGGAATTACCATGATAAGCAGATCAATTAGAACTATTTGACCGAAATGCCCTGTCATTTTGTTGACTATTGTTATACAAATGTCTATTATTATTCTGCGAGTAACGTGCTTTATTGTAACTGTAAAAGTTAGGAGTATTTTGTTGCCACTTCATTCTGTCTCTGTTTCCCAAATCAACCTGTTGACCAGTTCCAAAATGATTGTTATTCCATCTTCTGCCAGCTGGTGAATCATTTCTATTTCCACCTTCAAAATGAGAAAAATTTCTTTGATAATTATTATTTCGATATGAACTGGCACTTCTATGACGAAACCTATCTCTGTCACCACCATTCGTTCTAAATTTTCCTTGTCTGTTATTTACAGTAGCAACACCCGCTGACTGTAACGATTCATGTAGTTTAGTATTTCTGACATTCAAGTTCGGATGAGCAACTGAAAACTGGCGCCCGAGGGTCTCAACTTCCGATAACGATTTAGGATTCCGCTCCCGTAAAAATGCCAAAAACTTATCACTTACTGAGGATAATACCTTATCCCGTAATATTAAATCTGCAAGATCTTCAAAATTCCGTTGTACCTTTTCAAGTTCGATCCAACGATTAAAAGTTAAACGAATATCTGAAATGAATTGTGAGAACTCTTTTCCTGTTTCCGGCAACAACTCTTTAAAACGCCTTCTACAACCTTCAGCTGTAAGCTGATATTTTTTAATAGCGTAGCTCTAGCTTCATCATAGTTTTGACTATCGCCTTCTAACGAAGCGATTGCACTTAACGCCTCTCCTGATAAAAAATTCATCAGTTTGCTACACCACATACTTTTATCAATTTTATATTCTGTGCATACCAATTGAAATCTTGACAAGAAGAACGTAATATCGTCGACCCCTGGTTTAAACATGGGCAAATGAATTTTAATGTCACCTTTCTGACCATCATTCTGAGTGTGTGATTGACTAGTAGCATTTCCATTTTGCAACTTCTGTCTTTCAATTTCTAATTGAAACATTCTCTCTTCATGGGCTCGTTTTTCTCCCTCATATTGTCTCATTTTCTCATTTTCCTCCATCTCCAAGAGTTTAATTCTCTCTTCGTCTTGCCTCCTTTTTAGCTATCTTCCAGTTCCAACCTTTTCATACGTTCCTGGTTAGCTAATTCACTATCTTTTAATTCTAACTGACATTTCTCTCTTTCCTGCGCCTCTTTATATTCTGTTTGAGCAAACTCTTTTAATTTGTCTCCTGATAAACCAAGAATTTTACCCTGGTTGATGAAGTACTCCGCCGACGACTTTTCAAAATCTGAATTCTAATATTTACCTCATCAAATAAACTGTAGTATTTCAATTAATATCTTATATTCGTCACCTTATCGATACTCATTACTGGAGATTGATCATCTTTTATTTATGAAAAATGCAGCTATAAATCAATCAACTAAGAAATTATACAAGATAATATTAATACTGAAAATATAGAATGAACAATGAAGAGAATCAATTACATAGAAATATAAACGTTAGCAATGACAATCACCGCACATAAACAATTAAAGAAAAGATAGTATCGTAAAGACCCACGGAGTGACCACAAAAATCTACACTATTCCAGTAGCCTCAAAGAAACACAGCAGGACTTGAAAATGGAAATCGAAAACTGTTGCATCATTCCCCGGTACAACTATGATACTTCTCTGTTGACTTGCGTATGTACATCACAAGCACGTTCACCTTCCAAGTCAAGGTTACAACTTTGAAATAACGATGATTTCTTGAGCATGCAACAAGTGTCAGTGTTCCAAAATACGTGTCAATCAATTGAGCTCAAAATATCTGAATCTTCTAGAACGGGAAAATACATTACACCACCACCATGTTAAGATCCCGTACCGCTTTGATGTCTGCTTTCAACAACCGTTAGAGTCGTATTAAAATGTCCACCAATAACGGTAAAGTTCTTCCCAATTTTGTTTATATCACTGATGAAGGTACAGTGATAAGACGCGAATGCCAAAACGTGAGTGTGTAGTAACACTTAATCGTCCCTGTTTTTCTCACTGGTTCAAAAAGGAACAACTACCTGCAACAGTCAACTTCTTCTTTAACGGACCATAAAAGCTGACATATTTTTTTCAAATCAAACAGAGTTTTATTTTCCAATGATGATTAAATGGTAAAATGAGGTTCTACGTCCAGTCATCAGGTCATCGAATTTGTTCATAATACATGCAGATTATAGTCAACTAATATTTCAATGCTGGATTTCTGTGATCCAGAATAACTTCTGTCACTTCGGTGACAATGGAAGGTTTTAAACTCCGGTTTTTACGGTGTATTACTTCCACGTCCACGTAAGTTTGAATATTATTACTCATTTCGTAATACCAGTCCTAGAATAGGCTTCCCTAGGAAGCTATAATATAAAACAGGACTATACAATAATGTGTCAGACCATTGACAAGGCGTTGGTCCTCCATGAGAAGTTATTTACCAATCTACGTCATCACTAAGGACCCACCAAAAAGCAAACGTCATATACCAAAAAGCAAACGTCATATACCAATCTACAAATCGAGTGGTTAATACATTAAGACCTTGGCCTCAATGAGTATATTGATTGTTGTCTAACACTCTTCCTTATGTATATCATTGTTTGCTCTACCCTCATCTCCTCCTGTGCTTCTTCCGAGAAAAACTCCATGTTTCTTCCCCCACTCTTAGTTACGCCACTGAAAGACAAAAACGTTACTTTAACATTCTGTCACATCTGGGTTATTCGCATGTTTTTAAGCCTTGAGCCCAATACTCGGGTCCGACGAAGGATATGAACCCCAATGATTGTCTAGTGATGGCTATGGGCCCCTTGTGAAAAAATGTACGTAAAATAATAATTACAATTTTTAACATTCTAAATGTTATTGTACCCCTTAGAAGCCATCCACAGACACCCCCCTCCCTTCCTTCCTGAGGTCTGCAGACTACAGGTTAAGAAACCAAGGCTTAGAACAAGGCTCCGATGCACCTTTATTAAATATGCACACGAGTGTACTACAGGAAACATAACAAACTAATATTGGCAACTCGCTCCAGTAACATTAATACCTCTTGAGGTCTGCGCGTGCGTGACACGGACTGTTATCTCGCGCTCTTACATCACTGAATCTGTCCATAACAAGAATGTTGAATGGTGTTGATTTTGGGACGTGTTTCAAATTTCAAGTAGTTCTACAGTCTGACGTTAAACATGGCTGTGACATATGCCGCAGATGGTTTCATCAGGGAAAAACACAAATCTTAAGGACAATTTTCCTTGTGATGTTATGAGTGGGATCTGTGAGGGTTCTGAGTGGTGTACCCTGACACTTGCAGAAGTCTGAGATGAGTGTATGAAATAGTCCATAAGACTTTCCTCCCATACAGAAGGATGAGGGATGAGTGTTGGTGTAATACGAAGTAGGAGACCTGGAAATGGGAGGAGTGATTGTCGAAGAGTGATACACAGATGGAAGTGTAAATTTTACAGCGTTATTGAGATGAGGTAGGCATATGTAGCGTAATGAAATGTTATAATTTATACGCGTGTGTTCGTTTGGGCATGAATGTGTAAGTAAAATACATATGTTAGGGTAACAAAAAATATTCGAAGTAAACATATGTTAAAGGGGAATAAATATACAGGTAACATACATTATTAGGGGAATAATTATACTAGTAGCATAGATACGCTCACCCGTGTGTTACCGGGGCCCGAAAGGGGAGCAAAGAATAGTAACACTGTATCCTACCATGCATGTCGTAAAAAGCGACTAAGGAGGGTTGGGCATGGGTCATTGTTACCCCATCCCGTAAAAAAACTTTTACCAAAAAAACTTCAACAAACATGGACAAGTCAAATACAGAATATAAATCAACTCAGCCGCCCAAGACAGAAGAAGGTCCTCTGGAAAGGAGGCGCATGAAGCAACCCAGAGAAAACCGAAAGGAGTCTGGGTTGCCGACTAACCTTTTTCCGTCTAGGAAAATCTCCAGGATTGGCACCTGGAATGTTCGCACTCTATGTGAAAAAGGGAAAACTGCACAGGTAGCAGCAGAAATAACAAATTACAGGATTGATATCCTGGGTCTCTGCGAGACACGGTGGAAAGACATAGAGACGAGGAGATTGATCACAGGAGAAATGGTGTTGCCATCAGGACATGAGGAGGAAAGAGCACACCACAGTGAAGGGGTGACTCTAATGCTGCCTAGGGAAGCACAGAAGGCACTTATAGAATGGGAAGCAATGGGACCCCGAATTATAACAGCAAGGTTTAAATCAGCCAAAAAGAAAGTAAATATAAACATCATCCAGAGTTATGCACCAACAAACGATAAAGAAGAATCTGTGAAAGGAGACTTTTACACCAGACTACAAAATGTCTTGGACAAAAAGAAAAGAAAGGACATCACAATTTTGATGGGGGACCTACACGCAAAAATAGGAACAGACAACAACGGCTTTGAAGAAATCGTGGGAAATCATGGATTAGGTAGGATGAACGAGAATGGGGAACTATTAGCTAACATGTGTGCTTCAAATCAACTAGCAATAGGAGGAAGCATATTTCCACATAAAAGAATACATAAAGCAACGTGGATATCACCAGACCCCAGAACTGAGAATCGGATTTATCACATATGCATAAGTAAGAAGTTTAGGTCATCATTGCATGATGTAAAAGTATGTAGAGGAGCAGATGTTGTATCAGACCACCATCTTCTGTTGGCTAAAACAAAATTAAAACTCAAGAAATTTACAACAGTATATCATTATAGACAGCAGTATAATGTGGGATATCTAAGAAATCAGGAAATAAGAGAAACATTATCTATCACAGTATCCAACAAATAACAAGTACTTCAACAGCTGGAAGATGAAGCAGATACGGAAGACCACTGGCAACAAGTAAAAAAATATATGGAACGAGACATGTGAATAAGTACTGAGAAAAAGAGAACATCAGCACAAAGCATGGATAACAACAGAAACCATTAGCAAGATAGAAGACTGGAAAAACAAGAAAGCAGATTTAAACACAGGCAAAACCAGAAGCTCCAAAGCCAAGGCACATGAAGTGTACATAGAAGCAAACAAAGAAGTAAGAAGAAACATCAAAAGAGACAAGAGGAAGTATATTGAAGAGATGGCAAGGGAAACAGAGGAAGCTGCAGCCAAAGAAAATATGAGGGACCTGTACAACAACACAAAGAAGCTAACAGGGAAATATAAGCAAGCAAATGGCCTCATAAAAGATAAGAATAGAAAATTGCTTAGTAATATACAAGAACAAATGAAGAGATGGACAGAACATTTTGAGGAACTTCTCAATAGACCAGCTCCAACTAATCCCCCAGACATCCAGCCAACAGAAGAGGAGCTACATATCAGCTGTGAACGACCAAGTAGAGAATAAATAAAGAAAGCCATAAAGCTTCCGATAGATGGAAAAGCAGCTGGTCCAGATTGCATTCCAGCAGAGGCCATCAAAACAGATATTGATACTTCTACAGAGATATTATACAAACTACTTGGCAAAGCCTGGGAGAGAGAGAGGAAATACCAGGAGAATGGAAGGAAGGTTATCTGGTCAAGTTGCCTAAGAAGGGAATTTTACAAGAGGGGACAAATTATAGAGTAATAATGTTACTATCAGTGCCAGCAAAAGTATTAAACAGAATCACCCTTGAGAGATTAAAAGAGTCCATAGACAAGCAACTGAGAGATGAATAAGCAGGTTTTCGACAAAACAGATCCTGTACAGACCAGATAGCCACATTGAGAATAACAGGTGAACAAAGTCTGGAATGGAATTCACCGCTATACATCGGATTCGTGGACTATGAAAAGGCATTTGACAGTGTAGACAGAGAATCACTTTGGAAATTGATTAGGCATTATGGAGTTCCCATGAAGATCATTAACTTAATAAAGAAGACTTATGAAGACATGACATGCAGAGTTCTTCATGAAGGACAACTTACAGAACCGTTTAGGATTAGAACGGGAGTGAGACAGGGATGCCTCTTGTCTCCATTTCTTTTCTTACTAGCATTATGAAAACATCGACATCATACAAAAGAAATGGAATCCAGTGGAATCTGACTAAACAGCTTGATGATCTGGATTTTGCAGATGACTTGGCTCTTCTGTCCCATTACCATAATCAGTTGCAAGAGAAAATGAAAATTCTCGATGGGACGTCACAACAAGTGGGCCTGAAAATACACAGGGAAAAGACAAAGACTTTGAAAATAAATGCAAGAAATGATAACAATGTTGAACTTGAGGAAACACCACTGAAGGATGTAGAATTGTACACATATCTTGGCAGTAATATAGACAAAGTTGGAGGGACAGACAGTGATATCAAAATAAGAATACAAAAAGCAAGAGAAGCTTTCATTGCATTGGGAAACAAGAGAAATCAATTCCAACACGAAAATAAGAACCTTCAACTCAAATGTAGTTAGTCTTGTTGTATGGCTCGGGGACATGGAGAACAACAAAAACAACAACCAAAAAGCTACAGACGTTTATAAACTAGTGCTTGCGTAGAATAGAAGGACTGAAATGGTATGACAAAGTCACAAATGTGGAATTGATGACAAGAACCAGATAAGGCTACATATTAAGAAAGCCTGTGCCGAAGGAATAAATATACGCATAATAAACATAAGTTATAGGAATAAATACAAATGTAACAAATATATATTAGGTGAATTAACATACACGTAACAAATAAACCTTATGGAAGTAAAAATAGACGTAACAAATAGACGTAACAAACATACGTCTATGTAATAAATATACAAGTAACAAACAAGTACAAGTATGTGGAATATTATATATATATATATAGGAGCCACGGTTGCATAGTGGTTAGTGCACTGGCTTCCTAGCTCAGTGGTCTATGGTTCGATCCCCAGATGAGGTGGGATTTTTTTAGGCCGCAAACCTGGGTCGACCCAGCCCCAAATGGGTACCAGAGCAACTCTGGGAAGGTTAAGGCGGCCGGTGTGATGCTGACCACATCACCCCTAGTGTGCCGACGGTCGAGAAAATATGGGCCTAACACCATATTCCCAATATGCCTCAATAGAGCGTGTAACGGGATCCTTTTCCTTTACCTTTGTATATATATATATATATATATATATATATATATATATATATATATATATATATATATATATATATATATATATATAGAGAGAGAGAGAGAGAGAGAGAGAGAGACAGAGGGAGCAAATATACGCTAGATGAATAAACATAGATGTAACAACATAGATTAGGGGAATAAATTTACACGTAACACTGCACCTCTCACCTCCACCACATCCACTCCAATCATATCCTTCACTATACCTCTCACTCCCAGAACATCTACCCAAACCATGTCTTCCCTTATACCTCTCACTCCGAGCACATCTATTCCAGTCATTTCCTCCACTATAACTTTCACATCCAGCACATCTAACTCAATCATGTCCTCCACCATACCTTTCACCTCTAGCACATCTACTCCAACCGCTTCCTCCACTGTATCTCCTTCAGTTCGGTTAGTTTGAGGGAGACCAAGAGTTCTTCCCCTTCCATAGAAATACCCTTATCTTCTATGGCAATAAAAGCTGTATTGTAAATTTCATCACTGTAACCAATTTACATTTCAGGGTCTATTAACTGAGTTTGATGTTTACAATCTTCTGTCAGATCATCTCTGTATTTCATCCTTAACGCTAGTGGGTCACCAAATCCACAGGTTCTAAGTACTCGTAGAATGTCATCTGATGTTTCTTGATGTGTGATAATGTAGACTCTAAAAGTAGACGAATAAAAAAAATTGTGACCCTTGATCTTGATGAATCATTTTTAAAAAAAAAGGGAAATCCAGTGATATACTGATCCAAAGTTAATGTCAAGGGAAACAATACAATTAATGTTTAACTTGCATTACCATAAAACCATTGCGTCCCCTGTTTCTGTAGAGGACAAACCGACAGACGTACATAAATTTAGATTAGATGATGAAATACTGCTATGCAGGTTGGAAGTGGGTCTCAACCTTCAGAATCTCATTTTTCAGCCCTTTCGGTGGACGACTCAGACAATCAGACAGAACCTTCAGAAACAGCACGCCCATCTACGACTGATGGTGACACAGAATCTGCCTCAGATTTGGTCTCTGTGATTGTTCTATAATATTCATAGAACACTTTTTATATACAGTGCAATAACAACTTAAATAAACTTATTTATTTTTAAATTTTGTTTTAGTCACTTATGATTTGTATTACTTTGCATATTTACATTCGGACAGCATAACTGGCACGAATGACGCTCTGTCCGAGCCTGGAACCTAACCCATAATTTCCTACAGTTTCGCCAGCTCCCATTAACGCGAATTTCATTATATTACTCAGACGAATAAAGGTGATAAAGCTGCCCGCCAAGAAATTAAAGACCGTATACTGAAAAGCGACAGAAGTGGCGACGTATATTTCGACCTCATATCCGAAGACGACGTCGAGTGCACTTTAGCAGCCAGTAAAAACACTGCCCCGGGTCCTGATGGTGTACAGTATCACCACATTAATCAGCTCGATGACATGGGCATTAAGAATGTGGTGAGTGATTTCAACACCAGCATAATTAACGCTGTGGTGCCGGAAGACTGGCTACATCGTTACCTACGTCCACTTCCTAAGCCTGGTAAAGATCCTATACTTCTCAGCAGCCATAGAATTATCACAATGCAGAATGTCTACGGTTAACTACTAGAAAAGATACTAGCAGGGAAAATTAATGAATCACCTCGAAAATGCACAAATCCTACCGGATACTCTCGGAAGTTATAGGCCCATGAATGTAACATGGGGTAACTTTGGAACGTTTGCTTATGATGTGTACGAGGGATTCCTAGGTAAACGAGAAACGGTTGCTGTAGCAATCGACCTAGAGGATGCTTATAACAGTGTGAACTTTGAAACATTAATGAACCGTGTAATGGCTTGCGATGTTAACTCTTGGCTTACAAGATGGATAGCAGCTGCCGTAACTGAGAGATCAGTGGCATTTCGCTTGGGAACATGGACAGACATGAGACCCAATGCCACCATTCAGCCAACTGGGTTGGTACGAACATTGACTTTTGCTGATGACATAATTTACAGAACTGGCTCTGACCGACCGGAAATAGTTAATAACATACATAGGACAACTGGTGCAAGGAAACTGGCTCCAAAGTCAATCTCAACAAGGCCTGCGTGATGTGGTGCTCCTTAAACAACTCCATAGTGAAAACAGATCTTCCTGATTTTACCCTCAATTGACAGAAAATTGAAAGGAAAGAAAAGCTGAAGTACCTTGGAATTACATTTGATCGCGGGTTATCGTATAAGTACCATGTTGATCACATCATACAGAAATGCAGGAGAGGTCTGGCAGCCATCAAAATAATGGCCGCTGCGCATCTGGAGCAGAGATTACAATTTCTTCTTTATCATCAGCTCGTCATATCAATCATTGAGTATGGGCTGGGAATACTAATGCTGTCAGTAACACAATGTGAAGACTGGAACGCATTCAAAATGAAGGGATACGTATAGTCTTGGGTTGTACGCGAGATACCCCCATTGTGACAATGAGGTACATGCTTGGAGTGTTGTTGATTAGATCCATATATGCGAAGGCCCAGGCAAAAGCCTATATGCGAGTAACCACAGTCAAACGACACCCCCTGCATGGAAACATAGCTGACATCAAGACAGCAAGTCAACTGATACTTGATCATGCCCGGGATAATGATGTCATTTTGTACACCGATGGGTCTGTGATCCGTGGTGAGAAATCAGGTTGGGGCTTCTTTGCTAGTGTAAAGGGCAAAATCGTCGCCAAACATAACGGAGCTTACAAGGTAACACCATCCAACATAAGAATGGAGGTAGAGGCAGCTACTGAAGCCTTAAAGTAGCTAACTGAAACTTCAGTAACAAAGGCAGTCATTGTGTCAGATTCTCAGTCCATGGTTCGAAAAGTTCAAAATGGTTGGCTAAGGCATGAATGGAAAACCTCCACAGAAGCTTCGAATCTGCAGGAGCTGGTGTGGATCTCCTGGTCATGCAGGGGTACGCGATAATGAGAGACCTGCCAGACTAGCATCAAGAGCACCAAACAGGATATGGATAAGGGAGAGATACTGAGAACAATTAATGATCACGTATCTCGGGTCCACTATATGTAGTGATGGAAGATCAATTAAAGAAATCAAGACAAGACTTGAGATGGCCTCAGCTGCCATGACAAGGTTGAATGTGATATGGAAAAGTAACATCAGTTTTCCTGTGAAGATCAAATTATACAAATCACTTGTATTATCTATTCTCTTGTATGGGTGTGAGGGCTGGACACTCACTGCAGATACGGAGCGAAGGATTCAGGCTTTCGAGCATAAATGTTATAGAAGAATTTTGCGCATTTGCTATAAAGAGCACAAAACAAATGTCTATGTTAGAGAGAAGATAAACACCTATGCAGGCCACCAAGAACCACTTTTGTCAATAGTGAAACGTCGAAAGCTTGCCTGGTTTGGGCATGTAACTCGTCATGACTCCCTTTCGAAAACGATCCTTCAGGGAACAGTCGAAGGTAAACGGAGAAGAGGAAGGCAGAGAAAATCCTGGGCTGATAACATCAAAGAATGGGCAGGACACGGTTTTTCCACACTTGTACGCATTGCTGAGGATAGAGAGCAGTGGAGGACCCTGTCTGCTGATGCTTCCACCATGGCACCCCTACGACCCATCACGGGTTACGGGCTGAGATGAGATGATGATGATTAGAGAATGATACTTTTTTTTTTTTTTTTTAAATACCTTTATTAAGGTCAATATAACAATGTTATTTACAAAATTTTTTACAACTATCACAAAAAAAAAAAAAAAAAAAAAAAAAAAAAAAAAACATTGCAAAAAGTCAAAAGCTAAACAGTATACCAAAATATAAACAATATCACCTAATAAACATGCTGAAGATAAACCCCCCCAATATATTGCAAGTCAATATTTGAAAATAGTTGAACATGGATGATGAAATGATTAATGGTACATCGACAAAGGGGTGGTGACCCCCTACCATGAAATGATTAATGAGGACATATGTTAATGAGTATTTACATTGCATGATGTTTATAGTATTTACAAACAAAGCTACCTGCTTTGTGTGATGACCAAAGGGTCTATTAATTATTTATTAAACAATCAACAAAAAATTTCAAATTTGTTCCATTGTGTTATGTGTTATTTGTTCGTATATCTGTAAAAAAATTCTACTATTGTAATGTATGCCGTCATGTACTGCCCTATTCCTACATGTCCACACTAAATATCTAAATTCAGCTAATAGAGTTAACAATTTAAGTTCTGTCTGTCTCTGTAATGTAGGTAAAGTATTCAACATGACCGCTTGGTACATGTTGAGTGATCGTGGTGTTTTGGAAGCTATCAGTGTTCTTAGTTTGTTTAAAGTAGGGACCACTGTCCTACATGTGTAGAACAAGTGGTCCTCTGTTTCTATTGTGTTGTTACTGCACAGTTTACACCTTGGTGGCGCCTTGCCTGCTTTCATTGCTGAATGCTTACTCATGATAGGTGTTAAACCGTACAGTAACCTAAATGTAACTTGTTTGGCTTGTGGCTTGACGTCTATTGCATGGATGTTTGAGAAGCTTTGTGTGTAGTCTGTTATGAAAAGGTTGTACCCTCGTTTAATCCGTGTGCCTAAAAAGGGTTCCTGTGCTGCAACTAGTAATTTATATATGAGTTTGGTGTCTTGTTTCACTAATTTTTCGTTTCCTTTTAAATTTTGTAGGCATATCCTATAAAATGGTGGTGGGGTCCCAAAGAGATGTGGTTGACTATTTTCTAACTTGTGTAATTTAATTAACCTAAGTCCAATGTAGTAGTGTGCTAATGGGTAAAGACTTGGATTTTTTATAATCTCCCCTATATACTTAATCCTTAAAGCTTTAATTTTAGTGTTAATGTCATGCAAGGCTATCCCCCCTTTGTTCTTAGGTTGCATTAGAGTTGAATGTTTTATACTACTAAACGTATTCTTAAAAATAAAATTCCTAATCAGTACATTAAATTTAGTTACAATTGATTTTGGTATGATTTGAATATTAGCTGTATATATAATTTTAGGCATAATGAAACAGTTCACTATGATACTTCTCCCAAAAATAGTAGCTGTCTTGTATTTATATTTCTCTAACATGTTTTGAATTTATCTACTAACTTTACCCATGTCTCTGTATTAGGGTCGTGGGGGTTACAAGAATAATTTATCCCATAAATTTTGATTCTGTTAACTTGCGTTAACTGAAAGGGGAAATCTGTCTTGTTTGCCCATTTACCTAATCCCATTAAACTAGATTTTTGAATATTTAGTTTGGATTCGTTAGCGTATCCAAACTCTGTAAAGGTTTCTAATATCTTTCTTATGGAATCTACAGTTGCTGGAAGGAATAAAGTATCATCAGCATACGCTAATGATTTCCTTTCCCCTTGCCCGGGTATAAAAGTCCCCGTGATGTTTACATCTTGTCTTATTTTTTCCAGCACTGGTTCTAGTGTTAAAACGTATAACAGGGGAGACAAAGGGCAACCCTGTCTCACTGATCGTGTCAGCCTAACTGGGTCACTTAAACTGTGATTAATTAGTATTCTACTGTGGGTTTTTTTATATAAGATCTCTATCCATGTTCTAAAGTATGTACCTATGTTGTTTGCTTGTAAAGTTTTATGTAGGAAGGAATGTGATACTCTGTCAAAGGCTTTTTCCTGATCTAATGATAGTATTGCACTTTGACACTGTCTATCGTGCGTGTATGTAATCAAATCCCTTATGAAGTGTGTATGTCTACAAATGTTCCTACCATGTACACTGCATTGTTGGTCAGCGTGTATCAAATTCTTCATGAATAATTTAAGTTTCAGAGTAAGAGCTTTGGCCAAGATTTTATAATCAGTATTTAAAAGCGAAATAGGCCTGTAATTTTTTATTGACTTTCTGTCAGCATTATCTTTAGGTATTAAAGTAATAAAGGATTCATTTAAACTATTCGGAAGCTCTCCTTTCTGGAAGGCTTCCTCAAATACTTTAATTAAAAGGGGGCCTAAAATTGGGAAAAAGAAAAAGTAAAATTCTGCCGTTAACCCATCTGGGCCGGGTGATTTATTTTTCTTGAAAGTACTAATCGCTTCCCTTAAGTTTTCTAAAGTTAAAGTTTCGTCTAATTTCTTGCTCTCATCATCACTTAAACGTTTTGTGTAGTGTAGAAATTTATCCTGTGTGTTTACGTTAGTTGGTTCTTTAGCGTATAATTTTGTGTAATATTCAAAAAAGGCGTGTCTAATATTAGTGTCTTCTGTCTGATGCTTTCCATTCATGTCAAATATTTCATGGATCTGTCGACTGTGTTGTACATTTTGTTCAATCGCTAAATATTGTCTACTGGGTGTTTCTTGTGTAATAGTATTTAATTTTGACCTAAGGAGAGCTCCTTGGTATGTGTGTTGTTTGTACAGGTCTAATTGCTCTTCTAAAGTATGAATGTGTGGGTTAGATTTGTCTATCTGCTTAGTTAAACTTATTGCGTCTTCCAATATATTTTGTTCCCTCTTAAAAGCCCTGTGTATTGTTGTTGCTAAAGTCTGTGTTCTGTCCCTTATTGTGTTTTTTAGCAGGTCCCAATATTCTGCAATGTTGTTATTGGGGATATCCTGTGTGTAACCCTGAATGAGTTGTGTTATTGTATCTGTGAAGAAGGTATTTGTTAGCAGGTTATTATTGAATTTCCAATGCGGGGATCTCTTTAATTTTGTATATGTGTGTCCCGTACTTAAAACTGTGTATACTGCTTGGTGGTCTGTAAATTTAAGCGTGTTTTTTATATGGTAAGTTTTATGTATATTGTAACTATTGGATGCGTAAAACCTGTCCAGTCTTGAGGCCTGTCTAAAATAAGGGTTTGTCTTGTCGTGAAATGTGAAAGCTTGTGTGTTCGGTTGTAGTTTTCTGTAAACGTCTACTAGGTCATGTTTGTCAAGGATGGGTTGTAAGTGTCGTATTGATAGGGGGATTTGAATTTTCTTTCTCTGGGATACGGGTCCAAAGGAACTACTGTCTAAACTAGCCAAAACACAGTTAAAATCCCCCCTAACACTATTCTAGTTCCTTTGTAGTGCCAACCATGCTTCAGTCCTAACCTAGTTACTATCTGGTCGGCATGATAACCAGAAGTAATTCCCGTTTGCTGCAAAAACAAAAAGTCGGGTTTCTCTTTTTTAATTAGTTTAATTACATGGTCCAGCTTATTTCTCAAACCATTGATATTGAGAGATATTATCACTAGACTGCATGTCGGAGTGGTAAGCTGAGGTTGGCCACTCGTTATAAACTGTCTACTTGGCAAAGTGGCAGAGTCGTCACTTGCCATATCTAAAATATTTGACAAAACGGGGACTGGGTGCGGACCGTTTGTCTCTTTTGAATTACAAGGCAGGATAGTGGTCTGGGGCTGGCTACCCGCCACAGGTAAATTGCACAACAAAGCGCTAGTTGATGGTTTATTGTGTGTTGTAATAAATGTACTAGGCAAAGTGATACTTGATGCACATGGCTTACACAGCAGAGCGGTGACTGTGGGCTGACCGCTCTCTGTCGTAACTAGGCCTCTCGACACATTTATGTTTGCATTACTCGACGAAGCGGTGCGTAAGGGCTGGCCTGCTAACCTAGTTACATGACTGCCTGACGGAATAGTGAACTGGGGCTGACTATCCGTTCCACATTGATAAAAACTGCGTCGCCTAACACTCTCACCCCAGTAGGGGGGGGGGAGTTGACTGCTTAAATGAAACTGTGCGCATGTTAGTTGTGTGTGTGCTGTGTCAAAACATACATTAAAATACTACCAAACTTATTTACATTAAAAATAAAAAATACAACACTCTTAAATCATAACTAACTCGTCCTAAAAAACTATAGGGGGTTTTCAGATTTTACTCTTAAAAAATACATTTCTTTAATATTTCTGGGCTTCCACGCGTGAGGCCACTCGAGGCGGCACATCTTCCCACGCACTGGCAGTCTATTGTTCAAGCTTCTAACAGGCTCAAAGGGGAGGGTAGCTTCGGGGTGCAGCTCAGGCGTGCCTTCACATGCACCGTTTGTCATAAACCCTCTCACGTGTCTCACCTGCTCGGAGCTTGAATCTTGACTCATCTCGCACTGGGCCCCAGTGCAGGGAAGAAAGGCTTGTAAAGACATCTTCATCCGTCGCTCACGTCTTCAAACATTTCCCGTCAATAAACAGGTTTGCTGGCGACAGCACGGCTTCCATTTCGTCGTCAACTGCCGTCGCTTCCGCCCAACTCACTTGTGTGTTCATTGGCACCTCTAGAACTTCGATATTGACGCGCTACTGAGCGGTCATGTTTACACGTCAATTTGGACTTAGGCGAATTCTGGGAAATTTCTGTGCTTTTTTCCAGGACTTTTGTGTGGTGTTAGCTTGGCTGGTTAGCTAGGCTAATTTTGTTGTGACTTTGATTAAATTTCAATTTGGTTTAGTACCAAGAAGAAAAGAAAAGAGTGTCAGCACCATCCGTGCCAGTTATTATGATAAATAGAGAGAATGATTTGGAGGGGGGAGAGGTGCATAGAAAAGGCACTCTAGTTATTACCATCTCAGGGCCACAAGCCAATCGTGCGTCCTACTCTCTTTTAACCAGCATCCTAGCCGGACCAGCCGGAGTTTGAACCAGTGGCATCGCCACCCTTTATAGATTTTCTGGGCCCTACAAGTGGTTTGCCACTTTAACGGCAGCGGTCCAGATGAAGCACTATGCAGAACTTCATGGGAAAAAGTTAGAGTGGTCGAATCCCCAGATGACTGTATATATAGAACATCTGGATAAGGAATAATCCAAGGGAGTTCTGCATTGGATCCCTCCGACGATGAAGGCGGAGGCAGTGCAAAGGATTGCGGCGGCAGTATCAGGCGACAAAGATGCAGAGGTGTCGCGGATCAAGGTGGCATATGATGAATGGAACTTTTTTTTCAAACCTTCAGCACACCAGGTGCCGCATTTTGTCCACCTGAAAATGGAAAATGAAGGTGAGAAGCTCCAGAGAGTGTGGGTGGCCCTTCCAGGACGAAGGATACAATGTGCTATCTGCGGGCTAGACACGCACTGGGTCAGCCAGTGCCCAAAGAAGCGGGGGGCCACCACCCAAGTTAAACAAACCAGGGAAGAGGAGGCGGCAGAAAACAAAACACCGGCGGAACAGAACCGCCCGGATGAGAGCGCCGAGCCAGAAGACGTCGCGCGAGAGAGCCCTGCATCAGAGAGCCCTGAACTCGAACCGGACAGAAGTGAGGTAGATTTTCAAGATGTACTTTCCAGAAAAGGGGAGAAAAATAGAAAGAGGCTGTTAAAACAGGCAGCTGGGCCTGTGAAGCCAAAAGAAGTGAGGCGTAGCAACAGCAATTCGCCGAAAAAGCATTCCCCAAGCAGGACAGCCCTACCAATATCGCCTAGGGCGGCCATGTCACCTTCCCCGAGGAAAGGCTCGTCAACACCTGTGGTTGATGAGCGGTCCATGTCCGCGCCGAACAGCCCTAGAAGGTCAAGTCCCGAAGTTCTAGAGAATGATACTGCAAATAGATGAACAATCAAGGTTAAGACTGTTGTAAATTGGCACCAGACGTCAGATTTCGTTTGCGGATCGTAAAACAAATAAAAATTACGGTATATAAAAGGTTTGTCTTAAAAGTATATTTTTATATCACAGTTTATTTTAATAAATATAAAAATTTAGAAAGACTTTAGATGGAAAAATATTGTAAGATGTTTTTTTCTTCCTAGGTTTAATGTAATGTGCTTTTTGAGATAAATAAAAACAGAGACTTGAAAAAATTTAGCAAAAAAGAAAAATATATATTACTTTAACTGCTTAACTAATTAAAGTGTTGTTTCCCTTTGTAAATAATAATAATAATAATGTCGCTTTTAATAACAACGTTGTAATTTTTTAAAACAGATAAAATACAATACAATAGACTCGATTATCTGAGATGATAGAGAAAAATTAATCCAAGGTAGTAAAATCCCAGTTAATCACTATCCATAGAAATATTAAAATATATATATATTTTTTTTTAATTTTAAACAAAAAATTGCATCGAAAAAACTCATATTGTAGAAAATCGAACTCAAAAAAAAAAAAAAAAAAGTGAACATATTTTTTTGTTTAAAATACACCAAAAGAGAATTTTGATATCTCAGACATTTACCAGACCACAAGGTCTTTCATATTTGCACTTGCGCCTTAATATAAGCAACGGACCTTGAGTCTAGGTTGAACGGAACGTGCCTACATTTCAACGTCGGTAAATTGTGATTGCTGATTTCTCAGCATTAGTTTCTCTTCAAGTTTGTTGTCTTGCTTGTGCTCCAAACAATCTACCAAGATTTCAGCTTGAGTTCAGTCAGCGATGTGGCTGATTCTTCGTTCTTGTATAATGCTGTTTTTTCCTGGTTCAAATCCTCGGAAGCTGTTGCAGAGTTAACTTGGCACGAACACTGTACCGAGAACCTACATACAGAGTGGGCCATAAATCACTTGACCTTTAAACATATTAGATATGAAGAAATACGTAGTAGATTATTGTTATTATTTTGCAGGATAACCTAAAATTTAAAGTATACCATGTCTATCTCTCCTAATCATTTTTGTATTTGCAAGTTATTATTCCTTTGTAGTTAAAACTTTTCTTGATTAAAAAATTCCCTAATACGTTGATTGGAAGACGGGTTCAAGTCCTAACTTAACTCCAGCAGGTTATTTTTATGGGGAAATTTAAAAGACAAAGTATATGGAAACTTACTTTCTCAGAGGATCTCAAAACAGTAATATACAGAGGAGTTTCAAAGAACTGGCCAAGATTTATGTCAAAGATGTTTGTGGGACATTGTCGACTTATTGTATGAACGCTCTAGGGCATCATTTTTACCCCCCCCCCCCCCCCCCCCCAAAAAAAACTATAATTACCAATAAATTATATAAGTGCTTTCTCAATTGTTTTGGTGTATTTCAGTTACACATATTATTTCATATTAAAATCACATGTTTTAAGCACACAAAAAAGGGGTAAGAGACTTAAGCTCACCCTCTACAACAGGGTTTCTTAACCGGGTTTTTGGGAACCCGTTATTTGCTCCGTTTCATTTTTACTATATAACTTATTAAAAATTAATAAAATGCAAAATAATTCTACTTTTTATACTGCTAAAAGATGCATGACATATGTTACGCTATTTTTCAAATAGTTACTGTATTTTGAAATAATTCTGAGCAAAATTTGGCTTCTAGAAGTTGTAGAAATTCGGCTGATCTGTTCTGTTACGTGTGCGGATATTTTACCGATCGTGTTCACCAGAAAAACTTTACACCATTACTAAAGAAAGCATATGAACTTTATTTCGATTCGAAAGTTGATGATGCAAATAAATCTTGGAAGCCAAATGCAGTTTGTTCGACTTGTGCAAATACACTCGCAGGTTGGTTACGAAAATCGCCGAAGCATACATAAGTCGATGCCTTTTGGAGTGCCAGTAATATGGCGTGAACCGACAAATCACGCTACTGATTGTTACTTCTGCTTGACAAATATCCATGGTTTCACTTTCAAAACTAGAAAGTCTGTGGTTTATCCAAATATTGAATCGGTTTCGAAACCAGTGCCTCATGATCCAATCACGTATCTGATCCCAGTTCCACCAGAACAATATCCGTTGGACATGAATGAACCATCAGAAATTGATAGTTTACCTGCTTTAGAAACTAATTCTGACTCGGATTATATACCGGTGAATGATGGTGTTCACTTAATTGACCATTCAGTACTTTCAGATCTAATACGTGATCTCGCTCTTACCAAGGGACAAGCGGAATTACTGGGTTCGCGACTCAAAGAATGGAATCTTTTAGCGCCCAATACTCCGATATCTAAATTTCTTCATAGACACAGAGAACTTGTTCAATACTTTGAGATGGATGATGACAGTTGCTATTGCAAAGATGTAAACGGTCTAATGGTGCACCTCGGTCATGAGCACATAGTCAACGAACGGCGATTTTTCATCGACTCTTCCAAGACTAGTCTAAAAGCCGTGTTATTGCATAACGGAAATTTATTTTCATCAATTCCAGTCGCCTACTCTGTTCATATGAAAGAAACTTATGACAATATGGTTATACATTTGGCAAAAATAAAGTACAATGACTACCAATGGCGGATTTGTGGAGACATAAAGGTCATTGCAATTCTCACGGGCATGCAGACTGGGTATACTAAATTTTGTTGCTTCCTATGGGAATGGGACAGCCGCAACAGACAGGAACATTATGCAAGAAAGGTGTGGCCTATCAGGGATCGTATGCAGCTCAGGCATAAAAATGTAATACACGAGCCATTAGTTAACAAAGACAGCATCATTTTACCACCGATACATAAAAGTTGGGGCTCATGAAGAATTTCGTAAAAGCGTTAGATAAAACGAGCAAAGCTTTCACTTATCTTCGAGAAAAGTTTCCGCAAGTTAGCGATGCAAAGATAAAGGAAGGTATCTTTGTAGGTTGTTCTGATATCTGTTGCGTTTGGTGACCTCTACACCTCACGGTAGAAGGGGTACGACTAAGTAAGTAAGTATCATTGTACGACCTCAGATTAGGAAAGTTATTGCAGATAAACAATTCGAGAACTTGTTACATGGTAGTGAACTTCGCGCATGAATGGCATTCAAATCGATCGTCGATAACTTTCTGGGAAATCACAAATCTGTCGACTATGTGCATATTGTTAAGCAGTGCATAGATGCATACAGAATTATGGGCTGTAACATGTCCCTCAAAATCCAATTGCTCGATTCGCATCATGACTTTTTCCCTGACAACCTTGGCGAAGTCATCGATGAACATGGAGAACGATTCCATCAAGATATCGCCGTAATGGAGTCACGTTATCAAGGACGGTGGAGTGTGACCATGCTTGCCGATTATTGTTGGATGCTTCATCGTGATGTACCACATGCCATTCACCGACGAAAGTTGACTGCAAAGAAATTCAAGCCTACATAACTGTTATACTTCTTGTACGAATGATGTTGTAATACTGTATGCGTTGTTAAAAACCTTCAATTGCGTATTTCTAGAGATCCCGACCTGATAGAGAAAAACGGTTTGCAGATTTAAAAACAGCGCATTAAAATTGACCAGAAAAACATAGAAATGTTAGAGAAAGAAAAAAAAATATTTTTTTTGTTAGCCAGTGTAATTGGTGAGCGCTTTATTACACGAAGGACAGGACGATAGGCTAGTGATGCCAGCCTCTCCATCCCAAAATATATATATATATTTTTTTTTCGGTTTTTTCCTTCTTCTGGCGAGGCGCGTTTCTTTCAACTCATTTGGTTATATCAGAGCGCATTTACCATCCAAAAAACAGTCAACTCTTTGACAATTATTACTGGATTATTATATTTACAACCAACTGATCACGCTGACGGTACGTGAGCTGTAGATATAATACAGCTGTATGCAGGGGTTCCGTGAGACCTGAACATTATTTCAAGGGTTTCTCCAGGATAGACAGGTTGAGAAAGGCTGGCTGTACAGTGTACAGGCAGTGTACAGGCAGTGTAATGTGGATATACCATCACCTACAGTGTACACGCAGTGTAATGTGGATATACCATCACCTACAGTGTACAGGCAGTGTAATGTGGATATACCATCACTGCGTTTGTTTTATCTTCATTTCTCCATCCTGGTTTCATCATCGCATAAATACGTCATAAGTTTACTTCTTCTTCGTCAAGTACAATGCCTGGTGATGTAGGTGATCATGTCTCTCCACAACGTCATGTCTCCAATCTTCTTCTTGCTCCTTACAGACCATCGATCCAGCACTGTATTTGTTCCTAGTAAGCCTGCAATAACTCTTTAGCGCTCCTTACAAAGCATGCAGCCAACACCGCAGTATGTCCCCATGAAGCCTTCACCAAAAATGTGCATGCCCTTGCAGCGGTGATTTTGTTGGCATTTAGTTGTACATCATGAGGCTGCCATTCCCATCCAATCCTTTCTCCATGTAGCGACAAGGACAGATCACTCTGGAAATTTCCCTGTAAATAGTAAACCTTAGGATTTATCGTATCTAAATATTTATATATCTAAGGTTCACAAACGGAGAATAACCTAATTAATCGAGGACGAAAAAAAGCAACCAGTCAGAAGTGCGGAAAAAGAGCCAATCAAACGCTGAGGAGTGAAAGTGAGAAATTCGTCAGATTAAAACTAGATTCAACTTGAGACAGATTAAACCAATCAGATTGATGCGAGGGAGATCCAATTAAACTCAGGCTCACTCAAATTCACACGAACTTTGAAACTGTATATAAGCCAGCTCCGATTCAATTCTCTTGTCTCTTAAAATTTCACATCAAGATCTCATAGCTGAGAAGACGTCCAGCGGACTGACCCACGCTAGTAGAAGCCATATAGCCAAAGACCAAAGCTGAGAAAAAAAATACTTACCTGCTTTGTGAGCATACCTGCATACGTGATCCGTAACTTTGTATCTGACGGGTTCCTACCCAAGAGAAAATCACAACAAAGCTTCTGTAAGGAGCATAACAGAATGCAGTATGCGAGTAAATGACCCCCTCTGCAATCGTCTGGAGGTAGCATTGTGTCTGCCTGTCTAGGTGAATTAAGTATCTCGGAAAGTCTACACATGATCAATGACATAAGTGTCTATAGCGTCCTGAGCTGAAGGAGTTAAGTACATGCTCATTAGATAAGCAAAATCCAGAAGTCACCAAATGACCGATATGATGAAAAAGACAATGACAAATTAATAAATTCTAGTTGTGGTTTTTGTAAATACCTATCTGCAATTTTTACTACATTTCTATTTTAATTATTAAAGTGTACTATATATTTATAAATTGTAGTTGATTGATTTTGTTAAAATTCCAGTTACAGTTCAAAATTTGTGTTCTTGTGTGGAATTAAAAATTATTTAATATTTTAAATCAGTTGGGATAATAAACGAGCTGCATTTCACACCAACTATTAATAGAGACACCCTTGGAGCATAGGATAGGTCTAGCGAGAAGGTGACTTACTTCACAGCTATCCTCGCCAGCTACCACCTGTTAACTACCTGACTTGTCCTGTTCCATCCTTACCACCAGTTCTCTTCTCCATTTCTAGGAACTGAATTTGTTTCTATATAACTTTCATCTCGTCACCCGGTGTTCGTCCGCGATCATCCATCCCGCCACACTCAAGTACTGTTTATTAATTATGTTGTTGAATTCTTTACATGCCATGACGCCGAACATGCCCAGTATATTCTCTCCTTGTCGTGCACTATATCTTGTTCCTTCAAACTTTCCAGTTGTGACGATATATTTCAATTTCCTTCGTCTCACAACATGCCTGAAAACAGTAGATTACTTTCTTCTAGTGTGAGTCATATGCTTCCTTTGTGCATTGACCTCTTTCAGAACAACCTCATTACTCTGTTAAGCTGTCCATCGTATTTTTTTGTCAATCTGTAAAAAACCACATCTCTCTGGGATCTAGTGCTGTTCCTACTTGTATGCAAATTATCCATGATTCATTTTTTTAATTCATGACTGTACGAGAGACAATACGACGGTAGTTTCCAGTTGCTTACCGTTGGTTTGTGTACATGTGCCGCCGATAGCCTTTGACTAAAAAATCTAACCCACAAGGCAGTAGGGAGGGGAGGGATATATATATCACAAACAAGCATGCATAATACACACGCACACATATGCATACATGTACTCATTCACAGTGGCACACACCGTACTGCCACATTATACAACCCCCAAAGAGCTAGATCACAACAAGAAGCAACAGAATCTAACCCATTCTGTCTCCGGCTATTGCTCACACATGCCGATAATAAAATTCGTATGCCACACGTCACGCAGCCCCAGGGCCACGTAATAAAAACTTGTATACATCAACGTGACGCCGAGCTGCGGATTTCTCCTTTGATCTCAGGGTAGATCGCTGGTGAGTCTACACGGAAGAACGCGATAACCACGCACCCAACGATTATCTCAGATCAACGATAAGGTACAAAAACTATAAAAACTTCAGACTGAGAATTTATTACATGCTTACGTGCACACTAACTTTAAGAATAAGGGTTAACAAAACTACTGATGGAATCACAAAGACACGATTAAGGTGGTTAGAGCAGGTATTAACTCCTTACCTACCAGAGTACGTTATATCGGCTCTGATGACTGAATGCAAAAGATAAGGGGGAAAAAACAGCTCACTTGCAAACAAGGCGTAGAATGATCTGTTCGTTCGTTTGTCGAAGCCCAGGTAACTGAGTTTTCACTCTTTATCCTTGCGACATTCGGGGATAGGTGTTTGGGCTTTCTTGTAACCCCAGGTCCTCAACTCAGCGGGCTTAACACTGGTGGAGGTCACACCAGACCCATTAATTGGCGGGTGATGCAATGCCACAAGCTAGTTGATCCTCTACCCTAGAAGGAATCAACACGTAGAAGGATAAGATAAAGCGAAACGACAAGGGAAGTTAGGAGAAGACCTGTTAGAGAGAATACAAACTTCTACTTCTTCATGTACCGTGCTCCCTGGCTTAAGGGATTATATCTCCCCACAGCTTATTGTTCCCAGTGTCATTTATCAATTTTGATGTTGACACTTTTCTATGCAACGATATTCAACTGTCCAGTAACTTCTCTCTTTGTTTTCCTTTATTTTTCTCTTTCAATCTTTCCTGTTGTCACAATATATCCCACCTTTCTTTTTTACCTGACATGCCGAAAAAAAGTGGATTGCTTCCTTGTAATACGAATTGTTCCACCAAGCACGTCAACTGGGTGGCGGATAGTTGAATAGCCAGGGGAAGAGAGGCTGCAGAGACTACCTGTGAATATTGAATAAGTACCCGTGGACCAAACCAGGTGATTGTCAGTGAGGCGTGCTCGGATAGGTGTATGTGGGTTGCTTTAAATACCTCGACAGCGTTATAACGTGACAGCCTTAACCTCTTCCATCCCCCCTGCATAGTGGGCTTTACTTTTTTTAGTCAAAGATAATAGGAGATTCTGGTAAACAAACCCACGGATGGTATGGGGAAACCACCGTCGCATTGTCCCTTGTAAGTCACTAATATAAATAACTTTAATAGAAAAGAAAATGATGTTAATAAGAGTTGCAGAGAAACCTAATCGTCCGGTAGGGGGAGCATCATGTCCTACTGTTGATACCCAACTGTCATACAGAAGAGTAACGTTAGGTGGAACATTTTTTAAATAATCTTAGCAGGCTTTCATAAAATATGTCCATAATGAACAAATTTCTTCGTATCTTATGCTCCAGAAAGAGCAGGGAGAAAAATAAAATCATTTGGGAAACAAGAAATATGGATTTAACGAAGAAACGAAAAACCACCAATCTTGTCCAGGGCTTTGCATCTTCCGTATTATCATTATTATTACATTCCAACTTTCCGAGGAGTACAGGCCTTCAACAAACTTATGCCAGGCCCGACTGTCCTGTGTCAGTTGCTCAATATCTTTCCATGTATTTTTTAAAATCCCGACCAGTTCTCTTCACCATATATTTCTCAGTCTTTCTATACCTTTCTTGTCCTGGCTGTTCCAGAATTAAGGAGTGCCTTGCTTTGTTACATCCAAATGTCCTCATGTATAACGTTATCTTGGATTCTTTTTCCTTTGTTCCGCTGATCAACTTTATCTCATTTCTCCGGAATAGACGTCACTGCATTGCTATACGTGTATAACCCCCTCCCCTCACCCCATTCAATGATTCCGTTACACGCCCATTGAGGCATATTGGGAATATAGTGTTAGGCCCATATTTTCTTGACCATCGGCTCACTAGGGGTGATGTGGTCAGTCTCACACCGGCCGCTTTAACCTTCCCAGAGTTTCTCTGGTACCCTCATGACGCTGAATCGACCCTGGAGCCGTTTGCAGTCTAAAAAATCCCACCTCAACTGGGGATCGAACCATGGAACTATTCAGGTTCTGCCATAATTCCAAATCAGTCTTAAAAATACCCCCTCCTTTCAACTCTATTAAGAGAATAGTACAAAGATGGATGAACTAAGAAAATTGTATGCTACACACTTTAAGGTCCAAGAGTTTATGTGACCGGATGGCCTACGCTAACGCTAGTAACCCACGTTAACGTAATAAATAAAGACATAATAAATTACTATATGCACCATAGAAATCGAAGCACAAAACATGTTCTAACTGTGTTCCCTTAACTATAAGTTTTGGCGGGAGTTGTCCAGCAACGCTAACTAGAATACTATGTCACCTCATTTGCATGAGCTTATTTAAATTCTATGATAAGTAGGTAACGATAGTTGTAGCTAATGAAAATAAATCTTTACAATTTGTATAACCAATAAAAAATGCTCTAGGTCGGCACCACTTATGAGTTGAGTAAAAGAATATATTTTCTTAGTCAGTTGTATCTAGAGAGCCAGAGCACAAGGACGTGATTTTATCTGGTGGATGTTGCAACCATGCGCTCACCCAGACTGTCACAAAAGTCCGGCTCAGTCTTCAAGAATCTAAAGACATTTATTATACTGTGGTTTACAGTATATTGACAATATTATACTGTGGTTTACAGTACATTGACAAGGGTTTTAACCTCATCGCCAAGAACAAGATTTTGTGTGAAATCGTATTTTGACTTTTATACGTAAGTAGACAGTCGTGCTGACTGCCTATCGATGCTGACTGTATAATTATTACTTTCAGCTAGAAAAGTTGTAGATATGAACCAATGTAGCAACGAAATAGCAGAGATAAGCAAACTGGTAGAATTAGCCATTGTAGAGGCTCCTCCAAGTGGAGCGCACAAATAGACACTCCTGAAATATTAGTAGATGGAGAAAGCATAAAGAATCTAATTGAGTACTACGAGGAATAATTAACGAAGCTTCAAAGGCTGAAACTGCCGAGTAGCATTGCCAAACTGTCAATAATATTGAAAGATATACAGACAGAATTAGAGGAACTGAAGATGATTTCGTTGATGTACTTCGATAATATTCATGAAACTGTTCGTATTCCTTCAAGTTGAATAAAGGTTTATATGATCACTTGGCAGTTATCAGCTATAAAAGGTTTGCTGTTTTGTTTGGAATTACTGTTGGGGAGTTAAAATGACATCATCACACAACTGTAAGCAAGGGTGAATTAAGAACCTGGAAATTATAAAGTCATTTAGGAAGTTAACACCTCAGGCGAGACCTAAAAGATGACCAAGTAACAGAAGATTGAAAGTAGTTATACAGATATACTGGAATCATCCTAACAATGTAAAAAAACTATGCAATCACCCAACTATATTTCACATATATGGGCACCTAGGGTATTCATAGTAATTTAACCACGCCGGTTACATTTCTGCAGTACATTGTATGCTTTACTCACGTTTTTAAGATTTAATGAGCAATTTAGAATGTTACTTGCTTTATGAACTTGAAAATCTTTCATTACGAAATGTCTCTTATATGAACTACTGGACATTAATACGTGTTTTAAAATAGTCATAATAATAATAATAGCCCCTTCAGTCATAACTGACCATATGAATGCGCCCTTGAGGTGACAGCCCTCAGCTGCTTATTTTCCTGGTGTTCCTTTCGACATTTTCGTCTTTCTTCTGCTTGCCGTGAGAGCTTGTTTTCACCCAATCTGAGGTGGCGCCGTAGAGAGAATCGCCACTTGGTGCGATCAGCAGCTTCATCCTCCCAGGTTGTTGGAATTATGTCCAGTTCCTTCATGTCTCTCTTGCTCAATTATTTGAACCTCAGCTGTGGTCGCTAAACTGTTCTTTTGCCATCTGCCAGTTGTCCGTAGTGTCTTTCGGGATGCGGCCATCTTCCATGGATAGTCATAATAGAATTATATATGATGGGTCATGTATGATCGTGGTGGCCTTAAAGAGTTAAGTGTGTGAGAATGTATGTATGTATTCTGTGCTTTAATTGTTCACATTCGCCTTACAGTTTCCCGAGAAAAATAGGCCTACAATGAGTTAACGCAAAGGGTAAAGGTTCTCTATAGACATGTGCATTATTGTGACCTCCCCTTGTTATGAAAGAGCACCTTTACCTATCTGAACATGACCAAGACAAACATAACAAGGGGAGGGCACTATAATGCACATGTCTAAAGAGAATCTTTTGCACGCTAAGTCCTCCTGCCCTGCGCCATCTTGTCAAACTCGTTCCTTATCTGCTTAATTCTTCATATGTCTCTTTCTAGTTATCTTTTCCGTGTGTTTTAGGGTCATAATTTACATCTCTCACTCTAGGAATCCAAAAAGGACTGCCTCGTAATGCCAGCAGCAGGTTTCCTTAATGTGTGTCTTATATTCTTCACCTCTTGTTCCATTGGTACTTGTCTGGTCCTTTCCATCAGTTTCATATTGGTTGTCCTGTTATACTGACTGACTTACTTAATCGTTTCTATTCTACACTGGGGTGTACAGGTTTGCCACAGAGAGAGCGCCATACTACCATATCAGCTGTCTTCCTCATAGCCTGGTTCCAATGATGTCCTCGGTCCTACAGAGATTGTCTACTGTTGTCCTTCTAGCGAACGCTGGGTCATCCTGGAGGTCTGGATCCCTGGCTAATGGTTTCTCATATTTGTCGCGGAAGCCGATCTTTTCCTATTCCGCAGATATGGCCAAATCATCGTAATTGGGACTGTTCCAATCGGGTCTGCAGAAGCTGGGGTTTGAGGCCATGACGTATTGTCCTGTATAGCTATCTTGTATGGCTATCCCGTCTGTTTAATCTTTCAAGGCTGAAGGCAAAAACAAAAATCAGAAGGGTCACTATAAGAGACTTGTTGTTCGCCGATGATGCTGCAGTCGTCACTCAAAGCCAACAGGAGCTTCAGAGCTTGATGAATCGCTTCACTAAAGCATGCAAGGACTTTGGCCTCACAATAAGTCTAAAGAAAACGAATGTGCTGAGTCAGGATGTGGGTGCTGCACCAGTTATCACTATCGATAACTATGAATTGGCAGTGGTGCACCACTTCACATACCTAGGGTCTACGAACAATGACAAACTCTCACTGGATACAGAAATCGACAGCCGCATTGGCAAAGCTGCAGCTACCTTTGCCCGCCTCACATCGCGTGTTTGGGGAAACTCTAAACTCACAATGAAGACCAAAGCTGCGGTATATAATGCCTGCGTCACCAGCACACTCCTATATGGCAGCGAGACCTGGACGACCTATGCTAAGCAAGAAAGAAGGCTCAATACCTTCCATTTGCGGTGTCTACGCCGCATCCTCGGCATCTCGTGGAAAGATAAAGTGACAAATGTCGAGGTGTTGTCACGTGCTGGCCTTCAAAGTATGTATACGCTGCTTAGACAGCGCAGACTTCGCTGGCTTGGCCATGTTCGCCGCATGGAAGATGGTCGCATCCCAAAAGATATCTTCTACGGACAATTAGCAGATGGCAAGAGAACAGTTGGGCGACCACAGCTGAGGTTCAAAGATGTGTGCAAGAGAGATATGAGGGCACTGGACATGGATCCAGTAACATGGGAGGATGAAGCTGCCAATCGCACAAAGTGGCGATGCTATTTACGGCACCACCTCAGATTGGGCGAAGAGAGGCTCACACAAGAAGCAGAGGTGAGGAGAAAACGTCGAAAGGAGCACCAGGAAAATAAGCAGTTGAGGGCTGTCACCTCAGGGGCGCATTCCCATAGTCAGTTATGACTGAAGGGGCTATTATTATTATTATTATTATCCTGTCATACTAATTTAATCCTTCTATTCAGTGTAATCGCCTATTGATGGAATATTTAATCTCCTTGTTTTAGTTGTGTAAATGTGTTACGTGTTGTTTTACTTGATAATGTTAATATATAATGACAGGATGGTTCCTGTAGGGCAAGTTCACTTCTAGGGTAGCAAACATCTAGACACCGAAACCAGCCAACATCACCCACCCTTATCTGAGCCACAATGGACGAAGTGGACAGGATACATTTTTATTTAAACATCATGATGCTCCCAACTTGAAATTACAATTCATTTCAATATATAAATGGCATATTATATGCAGTCGTCTACAAAACTTTAGGCAGTCTGTTCATGTCTGGAACGCTGTCCTTTTCATTCTCCACATTTTATTTAATCATATTTTCCCACTCGAAATTGAGAATCCATACTCCCTTTAAATGAAAATAACTAGATACACCTCACAGAAGATCTTGATGTACTAGTGATGAAACAACATAGGGATGTACAAGATATATATATATATATATATTCAGGAGCTCAAACACATGCGTCCACTCGCCATGACACACAATGGTAGAAGGCTTGCAGACAATCTCCTCACTTCTGCAGTTTTAGTTTCACGTCTGCCAAATACACCATATAGGCATGACATCACTTCCTGTATTAATAAATGACTCCGTATAAAATACAAAAACAAGGAGCCCTGTCGAGCTACTTAATTATACCGACACAACTGTTATGAATTTTAATCATAACAAAATGAAACTTTCTTTGCTAATACCTGCTGTTCTGTTATTATGTGGTAAGAATAAGTTGTGTAAAGGACACTTTTGTTTGCTAATAAAGAATAAGTTGCGTAAATGAAACTGATGTTGCCAAAAACCGTTCTGTTATTATGTGAGAAGTATAAAGATCATGTGTTTTCTTTGGGTAAATGCAATGTTCGCTATGCCAGTGGTGTAAAGCCAACAAGAAATAAAAATCAGATAAACATCAAAGATGCTCACAGAGGGAAATCCTCATTCCCAAAACAGGAAATAGGATACAATCCACCCAGGAAACTTTAGAGCTTCCGAGTTACATAAAACGATACATGTTTATATACATAAATGTAAAATCTTTAAAATATATTTCTTATATTTGTGGAACGATTTTTTCCCCCGAACATAAATACAAATTTGCCTAACTGGAACACGAACCGTTACTTATTTATTTATTTGTCCATTCAGAACCCAAACTACCACTGGCTTAAAGTTATGTGTGAGGAGAAAACCTTTACAACAAAAACAGAACACAACGCGTGATGCCTGATAACATGTTATTAACAAGCTTTTCTATGTAGTCTGTTTTCTTTGTTTTCAGAAGTAAAGCTTGTTTGCAAGTCATGCTTTGGAGATGACAGAACTCGCTTTTCTTTAGAGAATCGTCTCATTTTCGAATTGGGTTGGGGTCTTCCGGTTCCTGTCCAATATGTCGGACATTGTTTTTTGACGTTCGTGATTCTCTACATGTTTTTCTAGAATCCAGTCAGTCAGTGAGACCACACTGCTGCCTTGCAGGTAGACTGGGGACAGTCAAAGGCTAAGGTAGGCAACCCGAAATAAATGCCCGTTGAAATCGGATGTACTGGGCCACAGGCCTAACGAAACAGTACAACGTACGCCGCTCCATGATGACGTCATTACACCGAAAGCAAATTGTCAATAACTCCGTAGCGTTCCGCTGGGCTACACAGAGGCAAAAGGCTAGAATTGCTGACAAAGCTCACAAAAGTGCATATGGCCGACGCCAGCTCCTTTCGTGGAAAAGCTTTACGGGGATTCAAATAGCCTCAAACTCACTACTGCTTTCTTTGAGAACATTCAAGTGGACGTCTGAGAATGTACGAAGAAGAAGAAGAAGAAGAAGAATTGGGTTGTCTTTCTCCTGATGGCCTATGCGTCAAACATCATTTTGCTTGACTTCTGCTATACAGCGGCTTTCCACCATTTCAGACTTTTTTTTATTTTATTTCATCCGTAGCTTTTTCACGATCTTTCTTTTTTGAGGTTTGTGCTTCGTTTCGTGTCCTATTTGTGTCTTTTTATGCCGCAATCTTATACGTCACTTCCACTTCTGCATCTCTACGACAGTAATTTAGTGCTAGTACTGAGCTATATAAACAGGATATTATTAACTTGTTATGTTATTGCATTTTCTCCTGTAGATTTTCGTTGACTGTTGAATTCTTATATTAATATTTCTTTCTTTCTGGTTTTATATTTCTAATTTGGTATTAGTTAATTGTTTCACCTGTCTGTATCTCTCATCCAATTCCTGTTTCTCATTATGTTACGTGTTTGCAGTGTCTATAGCATTTTTCTTTTGACCTATTTATATTTCTTGTCATTCAACTATAGTTGATATTCCTTTAACTCCCCGAGGAGCATAGGCCTTCAACAAACACATGCCAAGTCTTCCTGTCCTGTGCCCTCAAGTTCTTTCAATGTTTTCCTAATCATTTTCACCACTGTATCCAGTTCTCTTCTCCATGTTTTTTGGTCTACCTCTGCCTCTCTTTCCCTGTGGATTCCAGAACAAGGACTGCCTTGTAATGCTATCAACAGGTCTTCTCAATGTGTGTCCTATCCATCGTCAGCGTCTTCTTCTCAACTCATGTTCCACTGGCACTTGTCTGGTTCTTGTCATCACTTCCACATTTGTGACTTTGTCATACCATTTCAGTCCTTCTATTCTACGCAAGCACCCGTTTATAAAAGTCTGTAGCTTTTTGGTTGTTGTTTTTGTTGTTCTCCATGTATCAGAGCCATACAATAGGACTGACTTGACATTTGAGTTGAAGATTCTTATTTTCGTGTTGTACTTGATTTCTCTTGTTCTCCATGTTTCCCAATGCCACGAAAGCTCCTCTTGCTTTTTGTATTCTTATTTTGATATCACTGTCTGTCCCTCCAACTTTGTCTATATTACTGCCACGATATGCGTACGATTCTACATCTTTTAGAGGTGTTTCTTCAAGTTCAACCTTGTTATCATTTCTTGCATTTATTCTCATAATCTTTGTCTTTTCCCTGTGTATTTTCAGGCCCACTTGTTGTAACCTCTCATCGAGAATTTTCATTTTCTCTTGCATCGGATTATGGTTATGGGACAGAAGAGCCAAGTCATATGCAAAATCCAGATCATCAAGCTGTTTAGTCAGATTTCATCGGAATCCCTTTCTGTTGTGTGATGTCAATGTTTTCACAACCCAATCTATTGCTAGTGTTGAGGTTACTTCTTGGTGTGATTTGTATCGCGGCAAATTATTATTAACACCGGGTTTTTGTCACACCATGTCGTACTTCAACTGAATGCAAGAGAGACAAGAATGCAGTTACTACGAGATGAGTAGCTAGGCAATGACATAAAAAGAAGAGTTGTATGTGTGACGCCATAGCGTATAGATGTGTTATTCCAGATAGCTTGTATGTCAGCCATTGCAGTATTTATTAAAGGTATATGCAGGAGAATATCGTAAGCAATATATGCTTTAAATTATAGGCAAAATAAAGTGCCAAGATTAAAAGTGAATATAATGAGGGATGATAATTCCCATGAGAAGAGAAATGTGTTACAAGATATATATATGAACCTTTGTTGTGCCGGGACGCCAAATACCCCGATGATAATGGATTAATATATGTGAACCTTTGTTGCGCCGGAACGCCAAATACCCCGATGATAATGGATTAATATATGTGAACATTTGTTGTGCCGGGACGCCACATTCCCCGATGATAATGGATTAATATATGTGAACATTTGTTGTGCCGGGACGCCAAATACCCCGATGATAATGGATTAATATATGTGAACCTTTGTTGTGCCAGGACGCTAAATACCCCGATGATAATGGATTAATATATGTGAACCTTTGTTGTGCCGGGACGCCAAATACCCCGATGATAATGGAAGTATTATATATGAATATTTTGCTATGCCTGGAGGTAATTTCCCCGATGATATTGGATTAATATATGTGAACCTTTGTTGTGCCGGGACGCCAAATACCCCGATGATAATGGATTAATATATGTGAACCTTTGTTGTGCCGGGACGCCAAATACCCCGATGATAATGGAAGTATTATATATGAATATTTGCTATGCCTGGAGGTAATTTCCCCGATGATATTGGATTAATATATGTGAACCTTTGTTGTGCCGGGACGCCAAATACCCCGATGATAATGGATTAATATATGTGAACCTTTGTTGTGCCGGGACGCCAAATACCCCGATGATAATGGATTAATATATGTGAACCTTTGTTGTGCCGGGACGCCAAATACCCCGATGATAATGGATTAATATATGTGAACATTTGTTGTGCCGGGACGCCACATTCCCCGATGATAATGGATTAATATATGTGAACATTTGTTGTGCCAGGACGCCAAATACCCCGATGATAATGGATTAATATACGTGAACCTTTGTTGTGCCCGGACGCCAAATACCCCGATGATAATGGATTAATATATGTGAACCTTTGTTGTGCCTGGACGCCAAATACCCCGATGATAATGGATTAATATATGTGAACATTTGTTGTGCCGGGACGCCACATTCCCCGATGATAATGGATTAATATATGTGAACATTTGTTGTGCCGGGACGCCAAATGCCCCGATGATAATGGATTAATATATGTGAACATTTGCTGTGCCGGGACGCCAAATACCCCGATGATAATGGATTAATATATGTGAACATTTGTTGTGCCGGGACGCCAAATAACCCGATGATAATGGAAGTATTATATATGAATATTTGCTATGCCTGGAGGTAATTTCCCCGATGATATTGGATTAATATATGTGAACCTTTGTTGTGCCGGGACGCCAAATACCCCGATGATAATGGATTAATATATGTGAACCTTTGTTGTGCCGGGACGCCAAACATCCCGATGATAATGGAAGTATTATGTATGAATATTTGCTATGCCTGGAGGTAATTTCCCCGATGATATTGGATTAATATATGTGAACCTTTGTTGTGCCGGGACGCCAAATACCCCGATGATAATGGATTAATATATGTGAACCTTTGTTGTGCCGGGACGCCAAATACCCCGATGATAATGGATTAATATATGTGAACCTTTGTTGTGCCGAAACGCCAAATATCCCGATGATAATGGATTAATATATGTGAACATTTGTTGTGCCGGGACGCCACATTCCCCGATAATAATGGATTAATATATGTGAACATTTGTTGTGCCAGGACGCCAAATACCCCGATGATAATGGATTAATATACGTGAACCTTTGTTGTGCCGGGACGCCAAATACCCCGATGATAATGGATTAATATATGTGAACCTTTGTTGTGCCGGGACGCCAAATACCCCGATGATAATGGATTAATATATGTGAACATTTGTTGTGCCGGGACGCCACATTCCCCGATGATAATGGATTAATATATGTGAACATTTGTTGTGCCGGGACGCCAAATGCCCCGATGATAATGGATTAATATATGTGAACATTTGTTGTGCCGGGACGCCAAATACCCCGATGATAATGGAAGTATTATATATGAATATTTGCAATGCCTGGAGGTAATTTCACCGATGATATTGGATTAATATATGTGAACCTTTGTTGTGCCGGGACGCCAAATACCCGATGATAATGGAAAATAATGAATGAAACTATACAGAGGTATATTGAGAAGTTGAATAATATAATTTAAGAAAGTCGAACTTAGAGAAAGCAAGACTGAAATGGAGGTGGAGTATACATGCCATTATTGTAATTGTGACGTTGAGAATATGTACCTGGTGTTTATTAAAATTTCGCAATATCGTCTAAGCCAAGATGTTTCTCCAGTTAATACCAGTTCGTTCCAACATTTGTCAACGTTATTCAATATTTGAATATTCTGAAAGGAGAAAGGTTCAGACATGAAGAGTGGTTACCATAATACTTGACATTGTAAACCAAATCAAAAAGTAAGGAGAACCAAGTAAAAATTCATGAATTCTCACATCTTTATTAACAACAATGAACCCTAGACCGAGCTTGAATTCGGGCAAATTCTCTACCCCTTAACAGCTAGTAAGACCAGAAATGGAGGCAAGAGGCATCCCTGTCTCACTCCCATTCTAATCCTAAACGGTTCTGTAAGTTGTCCTTCATGAAGAACTCTGCATGTCACGTCTTCCTTATTAAGTTAATGATCTTCATGGGAACTCCATAATGCCCCATTAATTTTCAAAGTAATTCTCTGTCCACACTGTCAAATGCCTTTTCATAGTCCACGAATCCGATGTATAGTGGTGAATTCCATTCCAGACTTTGTTCAACTATTATTCTCAATGTGGCTATCTGATCTTTACAGGATCTGTTTTGTCGAAAACCTGCTTGTTCATCTCTCAGTCGCTTGTCTGTGGACTCTTTCAATCTCTCAAGGATGATTCTGTTAAATACTTTTCCTGGCACAGATAGTAACATTATTCCTCTATAATTTGTGCACTCTTGTAAATTTCCCTTCTTAGGCAACTTGACCAGATAACCTTCCGTCCATTCTGCTGGTATTTCCTCTTTCTCTCCCAGACTTTGCCAAGTAGTTTGTGTAATATCTCTGTTGAGGAATCAATATCTGTTTTGGTGGCCTCTGCTGGAATGAAATCTGGACCAGAATCTTTATGGCTTTCTTTATTTCTTCTCTACTTGGTCGTTCACAGCTGATTAGTAGCTCCTCTTCTGCTAGCTGGATGTCTGGGGGATTAGTTGGAGCTGGTCTATTGA
>JAMPIV010021025.1:32500-195000 GCA_024509875.1 Oreohelix idahoensis | reverse complement strand
AATGTACCGATACTGTCGGAGAGAACCAAAGATCGATAGAGGTCGTCCATTTCGTCACAAGCATCCAGACAACAGCGCAAACAGGCAACACTAGACAAATGTATGACGGTATAAAAAAATCCCTTGGTCCCAAAAAAAGTAAGACCGCACCGCTAAAAAACATCAGCGGGGAGAAACTAATTGATAAGGGTAAATACGAGATGGATCGAGCACTACTCTGAGCTTTACGCTAGAGAAAATGCCGTTACGCCTGCAGTCTTTGATGCTGTCAAATGTCTGCCAACTATGGAGGAGCAGGATGCTGAACCAATATTGGAAGAGCTCAGCAAGGTCATTGATAGCTTGGCTTCTAACAAAGCACCAGGCAGTGATGGGATTCCTCTCGACTTAATCAAACGCTGTATGAGCTCACTATTACTTCCCATGCATATGGTGCTGTGGCAGTGCTGGGAAGCGACAACTATCCCTCAAGACATGCGAGATGTCAAGATTGTAACACTGTATAAAAACAGAGGAGACTAAAGTTGATTGCAAGAACTACAGAGGCATCTCTCTTCTTAGTATCGTTGGTAAGGTTTTTGCCAGAGATCTTAATGCGACAACACAAGTTAGCTGAGCGCATATATCGAGAGTCACAGTGTGGATTCCGAGCTGGTAGATCAACAACAGACATCATTTCTCTCCGCCAGCTTGATGAAAAATCAAGAGAGAAGAAATGCCTGTAAGTATTGCCTTTATAGACCTTCTAAAGGGATTTGACCTGGTTAGCAGGGATGGACTCTTCAAATCCTCATGAAAATAGGCTGCCCCACTAAAGTGCTGGAAATAATCAAATCATCCCATGAAGACATGAAGGGAACAGTCCAATATGCTGGAAGCACATCACAGCCCTTTGACATACGCATTAGTGTTAAACAAGGCTACTCCTGGCTCAGACTTTCTTCGGGATCTTCTTTGCCTTGCTCTTGAAACATGCATTCAGAGATGCAATTGAAGGAATATGCCTTCAAACTAGGTCCGATGGCCGACTGTCTGATTTCGCAAAAAACAAAAAATCAGAAGGGTCACTATAAGAGACTTCGTATTCGCTGATGACGATACAATCGTCACTCAAGGTCAACAGGAGCTTCAGAGCTTGATGATTCGCTTCACCCAAGCATGCAAGGCCTTCGGCCTCACAATATACCTAAAGAAAACAAACGTGCTGGGCCAGGATGTGGATGTTGCGCCATATCGATAACTATGATTTGGCAGTGGTGCACCACTTGACATACCTTTGGTTTACAATCAACGACAAACTTTCTCTCTGGACACAGAAATTGACAGCCGCGTTGGCAAAGCTGCAGCCATCTTTGCACAGGCGATTTTATTTGGGTTACATACGATTAACAATGAAGTACTTGACAGAAAATTTGCATAATCAGCGGTTTTGAAAATTAGATGAACAGATTACAATGACCAGTCAGTTGTCAAAAACTGATGATTTGACAGTCTGGTACGTGACTGAAAAACATTGCATCAGCAGTGGTTCTCAAATTATATGAGGAAAGTCCCTAACTAAGTTTAATGTTAATCACTATAATAGGTTTAGAATCGTTCGCACGCACTTGAAACAATAACATGGTGTGGTGAGCACGGACTGACACGCGAAAATCGCTGCAGTTGCAAATTCTGAGCTGGTGGAGAGTGCTAAACATAGTAGGAGGGATAAAAGGGACGGACGGAGCAGACGGAGCAGACACACAGCAGGGCAGAGACAGAGATTTAGAGACCGTAGTGCGCGTGGCAAGTAAGATACTCCTCGGCCAGAAGAACTTCAAAATTCGTAGATAGAAACAGAAATGAGTAAAAGATCGCTTTAAAAAACTATACTGTTCAAAAAAAGAAACGCAACATTATTGCAGTGGTAATGGACACCAAATTTCAAACTTGTACCAAAATTTTATTTTACGGAATTAATGTTTCAATCTTGGCATGAAGAAACTTTCAGACTTTAACAATGAAATGGTGTTCATTAAATTTGGTTTGGACTTTTATTCTTTGCGACTGAGGCCTCCGTTTCAGTAAGGTGTATGGCGTCCTCTGGCCTCTATCAGAGAACGACATCTCCTTGACATGGATCCGATTAGCCGTTGGATCTTTTGTTGTGGGATGGCTGCCCACTCTTCCCGCAGTGCAAGAGACAACTATCGGGGATTGGCTGGAGCCACGTCTCGCTGGCGGAGTCGTCTGTCGAGTTCATCCCAGAAGTGTTCTATGGGGTTCATGTCTGATGACATGGCTGGCCACGGAATGGTCTGAACGTTGTTGTCAGCTAGGAACTGGGTGGTGAGTTGTGCCACATGAGGTCGAACGTTATCCTGCTGAAAAATCGACCCTCGTGAAGCCAGAAGTGGAAGGACGTGAGGACAAAGAATTTCAGCCACGTATCGTTAGGCATTCACGCGTCCTTCAATTTGCACCAGGTCACTTCTACCCATGAAGTTGATCGCCCCCCACATCAGTACACCTCCACCACTATGTGGAGGAGCCTCATCAACGCTGTTCTGGGCGTAGCGCTCATGGACTCTGCGGTAAACTCTTCTCCGTCTATCGTGTCGCTGGAGCACAAAAAATGATTCATCACTAAACCAAACCCGTCTCCAGTCATTCCCAACGGTCCACTGACGATGCTGGTTCGCCCACTGCAGTCGGTTCTGGCGATGCCGATCCGTAAGAACAGGACCTCTGTAGGGTCTTCTAGCCCAAAGACCAGAGTCGAGCAGCCGGTTCCTGACCGTTTGATCTGAAATTCGACAAGCTGCTGACATTGACTGGACTGTGGAGGACGCAGATGCAAGTCTATTCATGAGGTGACGCAGCCGTATGAAGCGTTCTTCGGCAGGAGTTGTGACTCTGGGTCTTCCACTGCGCAGACGGTCTGCCACTGAGCCAGTTTCTTGAAATCGCCTCCAAAGGCGACTAATGGTGCTTCTAACCACATTAAATTGTCTGGCCACTACACTTTGTGTCTGTCCAGTCTGTAAACGTCCAATGATGATGAGTCGTTGTTCTGTAGAGAGATGAGCCATACTTGCGCATTGAATTTCAACTGAATTTATTCGAGGAGCGTCTATCTTTTTATAGGCATTCAATAATATGGTCAGAAAGTTTTGTGTTCAGTAAGTGTCACGGGATTCTCATGAACCTGTCACGAGTTATTGTCAAAAATGTTGTTTTGACCTGGACCTCTTTCATGACCTCACGAATCTTGAGGTGAGTACAATTCCGGTAACCACGAGAAGTTAATGACCAGGTGGACACAGTCGATACGTTGACTGATGTCCAATCAGCGAATATCTTTTATAAAAGTAACACCCAAAAAGTTGCGTTTCTTTTTTTGAACAGTATAGTTTCCAACAAACCAGCACTACGTTTTTCGACTCACGTTTTCTAAAACAGGAGAGGTAACAAAGTTATGCATCTTGTACATTTATACGTGCTCAACCAGAACGCTGAAATATATTTAAAAGTATAGAGAAACATTCACCAATAGACTTTATAATTGGCTGCTACCAGAGATATCAAATAAATGAGAACCGCTGTACTTGCATTTGTATAAAGTTGTTAGAGAAGCACAACCAGTCGTTGCAAGTATTTTAGTAGATGTCAGATAGAGGGAGAAAGACAAGACTGAGTCACATCTTACTACACTTAGTAGAAACCATTGTGAATTGTATTACCTTGCTGAACATTTGAACAACCATTGTAACAAAGAAGAACTATGAGAAATTGTGGCAAGCCACGTTCAGCCAAATAAATAGCACTATACAACGTTTCCTGGATCTTTTTGAAACCTGTACATGTAACAGTCTGACCAGTACATGTTGTTGAAGTTTCATAGTTGTGAGACTGTGTTAATGGACGTTTGTATGTTCTATGGAAGCTCTCCATAATCAGATTGCATCTATCTGTCATCATGTGCTTACTCAGAAGAACCCGGGCCAAGAGGCTGCCCAAAGCCTCATATTTCTACCATAAAACGTATACGATCACGCCAGCAAAAGAATAAGACACACAACCTGATATAAAACAACATTGGCTCATCTTGAGACTCCCCGATCAAGGAAAGTTCCACGCTTGATGTTTATCCACTTGGTTTTATAGAAATCTGAATACCTCAGAACAAACTCTTCCACTAAAGTGAAACTACGTCGCCAACAGAAAGACTAAAACGACATTTAACAAATGCTAATACTAACACTGTTATCTTTTGGCCGAATACCATCACCAACCAAGATCTGCTTACTCGGAGCAAGCAAGAGGACATGCACACCATCATAGCTGGCAGACGCTGGAGCTGGGTTGGCCATGTCCTCAGAAGAGACCCCGATGCCATCACAAGAACAGCTATGCTTTGGACCCCTGAAGGAAAACGAAAGAGAGGCCGACCAAAAACAACCTGGCGGGGGACTGTGGAGGCTGAGATGCAAAGAATGAACCAGAGTTGGGGCACTGTACGAAGGATGGCCGCCGACCGAGCAAAGTGGAATCAATTTGTTGTTGCCCTACAAGACGCCACTAGGCGTGATGGCTACTGACTGCTTTGACGGTCGGCGGCTAAGGATCAAAGAAGAAGAAAGAGAATACTAACACACGAACAACCGGACAGATAAAACAACTATCACAAGCATTATAACAATATCTTCTACGGACAACTGGCAGATGGCAAAAGAACAGTTGGGTGCCCGCAGCTGAAATTCAAAGATGTGTGCAAGGGAGACATGAGGGCACTGGACATAAATCCAGCAACCTGGGAGGATGAAGCTGCCGATCGCACCATGTGGAGATGCTCTCTACGGCGCCACCTAAGTTGGGCGAAAAGAAGCTCTCACGGCAAGCAGAAAAGAGGAGAAAACGTCGTAAGGAACACGAGGAAAAAAATGCAGATAGGGCTGTCACCTCAGGGGAACCTTCCCATTGTCAGTTATGACTGAAGTGGCTATTTTATTATTAGTCTGTCTGTCAATTTGTTTAGTTTGATGTCTATCAATCTGTTCATCTGTCCATCTGTCTATCTGTCCAGGCAGTCAGTCAGTCTGTCAGTCAGTCAGTCTGTCTGTCTATTTATCCATCTACCAATCAGTCAGTCAATCAAACAATCTACCTATATATATACGAGGAGTGTTCAAATGAAACCCGCCCGTGCTGCGCGAAGTGGACATTTGTAGGAGGAGCATAATGACGTCACATCTGACGTAATAAGCACATACGAATGTACAAGTGTGTAAGTATTCATTCTCCTAGTATTCATTATTTGTGCTGCAGACCGTTAAAATAATGGCCGGTGTGATACGGAATCCGTCCAAGGTCGATCAGCGAGCGCTGATCCAGTTCCTAACAGCCGAAGGATGTCGACCAGCCGACATTCATCGCCGAATGAAAGCAGTGTATGGTGACAAAAGTGTGTCTAAGACTACAGTGAAAGACTGGGCACGAATGTTTCGAGAAGGACGTCAGTTAACGAAAGGTCTTCCGCGGCCAGGTCAGGTGCATATTGTTGCGACAGAAGAAGCCATCGCCATAAGGAAGAACGCATGGGGTGGAGTTTGAACCACCTGCTGCGTTACGAAGAGGAGGGTGATGCATTTATGTTGCGCATAGTGGCAGGCGATGAGTCGTGGTGCCACCACTTTGAGCCGTGCAGCAAAACAGCGAGCATGCAATGGAAACATCCCGGATCACCAAAACCCAAAAAATTCAAGTCACAGATTTCCGCCGGTAAGGTTATGCTGACCGCATTTTTTGACCATGAAGGGCTTCTATTGGTTGACTTTAAAGAGCCTGGCTTGAACATCAATGCCATCCGCTACAAAGACACACTAGACAACCTGCATACAGCCATCAAGAATAAACGACCCGGCATGCTTTCGCGTGGTGTGATTCTGTTGCACGACAATGCTCGTCCACATGTTGCGAACATTGTGCAGGAAGCGTTAGCAAGGAAAAGGTGGGAAGTTCTGCCACACATAGCCTACAGCCCCGATCTGTCACCATGTGACTTTCATTTGTTCGGACCCTTAAAAAAATCTCTAAAGAGACAACGATTCGACTCCGATGCAGACGTCAGGGCCTCGGTGACCAAATGGTTCAATAAGCAACCAGTCATTTTTCTCGGACGGCATCCGCCGTCTACCCATGCAGTGGTGTGCGTGTCTGAATGCCTATGGTGACTATTTCTAAAGAACTCCAGTGAGTACTTGCTTCATAACAATTGCTGTATTTAATTCTACTACTCCTGCTGATGTACCTTACATGTATTTATTATGAAGCCACTGGGACGGGTTTCATTTGAACACGCCTCGTATATACAAATATATATATATCTATATATATATATATATATATATATATATATATATATATATATATATATATATATATATATATATATATATATGTATATATATATATATATATATATATATATATATATATATATATATCTATATATATATAAACACACATATATATTTGGATGTCATGGTCTGACATTTCCTAAAGGAACAGAAAAGTGCCACCTATGTGGTATTTACAATGTTTATAAACACGAAATCCTTCTGCTACCTCTGGGAGGCATCGACCACTCGAAACCTGATGTAAAAATATTTATCACAAACAAGGTTATAACACTGGCAAAGGTTAGTGACCAGAAGCAAATACTGACATTATCTTGTCTGCCAGAATCGCCAATGGCTTAAAAATCGTCAGCTTTTCTTGCTAAATTCAGTAACTAGCGATGAGAAGCCCTCATAAAACATTTTAGAAAAAGAAAACCAGAGTAAATATAAATAGTTGCTGAAATAGCATCAAAAGAAACATGTATCTGAAGAAAGTGGAACTTTAAAAAACTTTTTGTATTTATAACTTGTGACAAGATGGATTTGAGGCGACCACTTTCGAGCTCTCTTTCACTCCGGCTGTATTCATTTTAAATTGTTGTACTGACTATTGCGGGCTTTTCCCTGGTCAGCACTTTTTTCTTTCTTTGTTATGTAGCATATATTTGATATTGTCAAAACATTTGACACTCCTTGTTGGTGATATTGCACCACATTTGCTAGTCGCGGCACAGCTTTGCTGAGATTAGCGCAAGGAAATCCATTTTGGTCTGCTTAGTTTTCGTGTAGAGCTGTGTGCTCAAGCGACAGATAGCGAGATTACTCAGTGTTACCGTCATTTTCAACGGTGAAAAAAACACCAACCTAATGTATGTTTGGTTTAATGTAATCAAAGAGAGATAAACGTTTATTATCTTTCAGTGACAAGTTTGTCTGGTGATTATCTTCTCCTGTCTTATGTTGTCCTGTCTTAGACATGTCTTAGAGTTGACATGTCTTAATTCTATTTATAAGATCATATACGGTGTATTTTATCACCCGTTTGGTCGGAAACGCCTGGTCTGGGTTTGCCTCGATCTGGTCCATGCTCTTTGGGCATGCGCGGGGTCTTAGCGGCAAAAGCCGGGAGACCGATATTCAAAGAGTGCGTACCTGTGGCTTAGAACGGATGTCCCGATCCGTAGATTCCTCTCTGCCAAGTTTTCGATAGGGAGTTGAAATTCTGGGAATGGCCGTTTGGCATTCTTCCGTCCCTGCGTGTTTTCTTTACGCCAGTATTGGCTGTATTGTGTTACTTAAGAGTGTCAGGATTCTTTAAAAAGGTAACTGAAAACGCTATTCGATCTTTTCGTCTCGTTTAGATCTTACAGGTACATGTATCGCTGATGGCGGCATAGTGAGCGAAGCTCACAAGAAGTTATTATACTGCACTCCAGTATGACTTCATATCTACAAGACTAGGTCTAGTTGACCTGTTACACACATAAGCCTAGGAATCATCTTTATGGATCCGCAATGCAGGCGGAATATGATTTGGCAGAAAATATATATTCAATCTCAGGAGCCTGTGTGAACTGAGAGTGACCTGTTTATCGAGGCCCGCGACCTGCGGCCTGATTTCGTTGTCATCATATCTATTCTTCACCAGAATGAAGTATCTGGCATGTGAGGCCAGTCTGAAGTCTTTTTGCTAATTGTAGGACAATGGCATTGATTTTTTTTATATAGATGATATCGCCCGTACTACGCAATATATTTGCTAGGGCTTACCTGACGGGGCTCAGTCAGGGGTTAGAGCTATTGCATAAACTGTAAACACTGATAAAGGCATTGTTACATGTCTAGAATCTGTGATGGTTGAAGCTGACCTTTGTAACTACACATATTATGTACCCGATTGTATACTATTGACTGTTTCGTTCATCATCATTGTGATGATGTCTCAATGATACAACGTTAAAATATCTCCAAAATTAACGAGGAAATGTAGGGTTAAAAATAATGCGTAAGATACTAGGAGACATGATCGCCCACGCCAGACTTTCCCACCGCCATTTAAAACTAACGATTTAGAATGCAGACGGAACGTTTACCCTTTGTAGACGGGATGAGAACGGAGGACACAAAAAAGGAAAATATGACTGAACACGTGTTTGAAGTTCGAACGGCAAAAAGACGCAAGGAGGGGGGGAAAGGAAAAAATTCACGTCCCGAGTTGACATAAAGTAAGGAAATGGACAAGAAATGGACATTAGCTTTGGATCGAGACAGTCATTTCTTGGGTGTTTTTCGATACTTGGTATTTATTTGAATGCCGCGGCAAAACACATTAGGGAAGGTTCTCGAACAAATTTCAAAATTTAAACTTTATAAAAAAATATGTTTTTCCTTAATACTAGAGTTATGAAAATAAAAACTAGCTAGTTTGATAGCCCATCTTGAGCAGTGAAATAATATGCTTTCAATTATACAGACGGATAGATAATAAGGAAGATATTGACAAAAGACTGTATTGTTCATAACAGACAAACGACCACACTGTTAACCCATGTCACTAAAAGTAACCTAAATCTTGGCCTTGAGCATGCAGACGAAAAATCAAGCTGTAATGAAAGAGAGGGAATGTGGTGGAGCATTGTAGCTAAAAATAACTTAGACAGCAGATTTGTGTAGGAAATGCATGTAAAACCAAGTGTGTTTTTATGAAAAAACAAGTAGAGACAGACGGACTAACAGACTGTAATACATACTTGACTGAGATTTGACTGAAGTGACTTTTTGGTTGCCAATTTGAAAGCAAGGGGGGAGGTCGGCGATTGGTCAACGCATTTTATAATAGCGGGATGGAGAGGTGAAAGTTTGTCATTTAACATAAGTCTGTTCAGAGACACAGTTTGAATCCATGAATGGTGTAGATGCCATAATAATATAACTTTATAAGTGGGACGCCATCATACGGCCAGCAGCTCAGCTGAGTTTTGCTAGCAAACTTTTACTGTGTTCTCATTTCTGAATTCTGAACTGTGAGTTTTTATTTGGCACCAAAGCGGTGTCAAATACTGTATCAATATATACAAGTGTGGACCAGAGCAGTCCGTCATTGTGTTAGAGCAGCCGTATATTGCCCCCTGCACGGAGAGGTGGGGCCACCAGACTTCTGCACAGGATCGATGCAGGCAGATAAGTAATATCTGGCCTGCTGGACGTTCACCAACAACAACTTCACTAATTTATCCCAACTTCACCATTAGATTAAAGCCAAGACATTTGGGAAAGTAAACTATATATAGATTTATTCCTTAAGTCAACGGACAATGTTTGGCATTCATAGACTGGGAGTGATGACACCATCCCAACAGCATATATAGACATAAGTTCTCTGGGACTTTCTTAAGATAATTACTATTAACCAGTCATTGAAATAATTAAGTACACATTTTCCATTTTATTATGTCATATGATTTTACATTCCATTTATGACTCCATAATATTTCTTATGTTCTGACCAACTAAACATTTGGTTCAGAACAAAATAAATTTCTCAAAAAAATTAACTTTAAAAAACTAAAACAGCCTGAGTTAGTTCAGTGTGTTATAAATTTTATTAATATTATTACACTTCTTAATTATCTGTGTGTGTGTGTGTGTGTGTGTGTGTGTGTGTGTGTGTGTGTAATTTACCACAACACATTGCATATCAGTACCCTAGACATTTAACGTAGCCACATTCATTAGTAAAAAAGATATGTGTGAGGTCGTAAGTGGTAGCAAGAAGGGCCTTCTGTAATTCACATCTACATTTTATCTCAGGAGCCTTCACAACTGACCTCATACATCACACTAGGTAACATCAACCATACCATACCATCAAAATCCACTACAAATATTGGGGTCTTGTCCAGGGATAATTAGCTTATCAGTAATATTAGGATCTCCTGGTGGGAGAATTAAAATCAAGGGAACAAAATTGTAAAAATTAAAAGTGTCCCTTAAAAATAAAAAGTGAGAATAAAAGTTGGTGAATCTTCACAGCCAGTGGTAATTAATTAGTTAACTGGCTAATTAGAATTACTTTAGTCTATAGTAATTAGAAGTACTTTGATTGTTTATTGGTTAAAATTTTACCTTGATCATTGTTAATTTGTGTGATGGCGGAGCTAGCTAAGTTCAGATCACCTGCTGTGCAAACGGCGAAGGAAATGGGAATGGATGGTCAGGTTTTAATTCAGTATGTAACTGCTGAATGTGACAAGTATATTGAACGGGAAGAAAGAAGATTAGAAAAAGAGGCCGAAAGAAAATTGGAGTCTGAAAGGTTGGCTGAAGAGAAGAGGTTACAAATTGAGGCTGAGACTAAGAGGCTGCAGATTGAGGCTGACAAAGAGGCTAAAGCATTAGAGGCAGAAGAAAGACGACAGCAAAGGGAAGGAGAAGATAAAAGATTGACTGCCGAAAGGGAGGCAGAAGATAGAAGGTTGCAGAGGGAGCACGAATTACGACTAAGGGAGCTGGAGTTACAAGGCCATGCTCCTGAAAATGGTGCCAGCTCTTTTGCCTCAGATGCTGCAGCTGGTCAGGGTGTCTCAAACTCAGCTATGGGGTTTCATTTAGACCATTTTGTTGAAAAAGACGATGACATCGAGGGGTACCTCGGACGTTTTGAATTATTAGCTACTACATATGGGTTAGAGAGAGAGAGGTGGAGTTTAAAGTTATCACAGGGACTGAGAGGTACTTCTTATGAAGTCTTCGCAAAAATGAACAGAGAAGACCAAGACAATTATGACATGTTAAAGCAGGCTTTGTTATTGAGGTACGAAAAAAATGGTGAATTTTATCGTAAGAAATTTAGAAATGCCAAACTGTTGTCTGGGGAGAAATACCACCAATTCTCTGCCAGACTGGAAACCTATTTGGAGAAATGGACTGCTCTGGGGAAGACCCAAGATCTTAAAGAGATGATCATGATAGAGCAATTGAGAGAGTCCATGGCTCCAGACATGAGAAAATTTCTCATGGAACAAGGTGCAGAGAAGTTGGGGAGGTTTTAAATGTCGCTGAGAGGTATCAGGCAGCCCAGGCAGAGGTAAGTGGCAATAAAAAGAAGCACACAGAAACTTTTTAAGCTCCACAGCCATTTAATAAATTTGAAAATAGAGAACAGGGTAATAAAGGCAGGACAAACTTTGAACGGCCAAGAAATGACTATCGAGACAGAAACTCACAGTTCAATGACCAAAAATACAATGAAAGAAAACCGTTTAACCAAGGAAAAAGATGGTGTAAATGGTGCAAGAAGGATAACCATAACACCGAATTTTGTAGAAGGAAACCTTCAAACATTGCTGCAATGAAGTCGGGGACGCAAAGATTAAAGGTTAATCTTAATGGACAGCAGGAACCTTATCACCCCCAGTTTGTGAGGATGTTATTTGTAATGGGGTCACTATAAGGTGCCTTTATGATACAGGATTGGATTATGATTCAGTTGTGAAGTCTAGCCTAGTGGACCCAAGTCAGTATACCACAGAAACAGTGGAAATACAAGGGGCGACTAAGGACATACCACTTCCCATCGCAAGGATAACGGTGAAAACTCGCTATGTGGAAGGAGAAATCAGAGCAGCAGTGATAGATGAACCAATCTACCCTCTAATATTGGGGTGTAGATACGTCTTCTTGGGGAATCCCGAGAGACCTAGGATCCTGGCGACAGTGCAGACCAGGTCACAGAAAAAGGAGGAAGAAGGTGAACCTATAAATGCTCATCCAGAGGAGATGAGGAAGGCGCAGGCTGAGGATAGGACACTCAAGCCATGTTTTAAAAAATTGCCCAAATGCCACACACCTCCAAGCAAGGGGGAATATTTTATGAAGAACAAACTATTATACAGGAAGGCCGGAACTGGAACAAATGGTCACAACCAGCTGGTTCTTCCCACTTCATATAAGGATAAAGTGATGGAACTCGGGCATGCGATTCCCTTCAGTGGTCACATGGGGATCAGCGCCACAGGACAGCGTATAGCTTGTCATTACTTCTGGCCAGGGATAACGGAGGATATAAAAAGATATGTCAAATCCTGTCCAGAATGTCAAAGGGTAGCTCCAAAGCACTGGACTGCTCCTGCAACTCTAGGGGAAATGCCCATAGTGGGAACACCTTTTGAGAGGGTTGCAGTGGATATTGTGGGACCTCTCACTCGGACCAAGAGGAGGAACAGTTACATCCTTACTCTGGTGGACACTTGTTCTATGTGGGGAGAGGCGGTAGCCCTGCCATAAATTGATTCAAAACATGTAGCAGAGGCACTACTTACAATATTCACAAGATTAGGATTCCCGCATCAAATCTTGACTGATAATGGCTCTTAGTTCAAGGGGAAACTAACGGAAGAAGTTTTTAAGCTATTTCAAGCCAGACACTTTCATTGTAGTCCGTACCACCCACAAGGGAACGGCCAGGTAGAGAGGTTTAATGGGACTCTAATTTCTATCCTGAGGAAGCTGGCACACGAAAAACCGGATCTGTGGGATCAATTCCTGCCCGCCGCATTGTTTGCGTATCGGGAGGTACCACATAGTTCAACCGGGATGGCTCCCGCAACTCTGCTATTTGGGAGGCCAATAAAAGGTCCATTAGAAGCATTATTAAGGACCTGGACAGATGAGAAGTCAGAAGAGACTGTTACCTCATCTTATCAATACGTGAACGAACTGACCACTCTCTGAAAGCTGGATGGAAACTGGCAAATGATAATTTGAGACAAGCCAGGAAGAAACATGCAGCATATTTTAATAGGAAGGCAAAGGAACGAGAACTAGCTGTGGGAGAGAAGGTGCTTCTTCTACTACCCGGCAGCCAGAATAAATTACAAATTGGATGGCAAGGTCCATATACGGTTCTAGAGAAGGTGTCTAGAACAAACTATAAAATTGACAAAAAGGGGAAGGAGAAGGTTTATCATGTAAACCTGTTAAAGAAGTATCTGGACAGACCACTCCAGGAAAGCACCCCCTTATTGACCTTGGCTATCGCAACATAAATGCAAAAGGAACCACTCACCTCGCATGAATACCCATTACATCCTTGTGAAACAGCGGCACAGGTAAAAGTCAATAAGCACCTGACTAAAAATCAGAGGGAGAGAGTTCAACAGGTTCTGGAGGAACATACAGATGTATTAACAGATAAACCAGGACATACAAATTTGCTACAGTATGACATGAAACTGGTAGACTCAAACCCAATCTGTATGAGAGCCTATTCTATTCCGTTCGCGAAGGAGAAGGCATTGAAGGAAGAAATAGATTATTTGTTGAAGGAGGGGATTATTTCACACAGTGAATCATCTTTTAGCTCCAGTGTCGTTTTGTTGAGGAAACCGTCTGGGGAACACAGACTGTGCATAGATTACAGGAAACTGAATGCTGTCACAGAAGGACAAGTGGATCCATTACCAGACACAAAACAGTTATTTGCCAGATTAAACAAGGCAAAATACTTTTCAAAGGTGGATCTTAGTAAAGGCTATTACCAGATTCCAGTGAAGCCTGAAGTGAGGCCTTATTTAGCGTTTAGCACATCGGAAGGACATTATGAATTCAACATGCTACCATTCGGACTGAAAAATGCTCCGAGTGTATTTTCAAGGATGATGCGCAAATTGTTGGATCCCCTGAATAACCCATGTATCACGAATTTCATGGATGATATTCTCGTCGCCACAGAGACATTTGAAGAACACATTGACGCTCTAAAAATGTTATTTGATAGGCTTAGGGAGGCGAACTTAACTGCTAGGCCAACAAAATGTTGTATTGGATGCAAAGAGTTGGAATTCTTGGGACACACTGTATATCAGGGGAACATGACCCCTGATCCCAAGAACTTGGAAAAACTGCAGAGAGCACCTAGACCACAAACAAAAAAGGACGTGCGATCATTCGTGTCGTTATGCGGATTTTATCAAAAATATATCAAAAATTTTAACGCTATTTGTGCTCCTCTGACTGATCTGACTCGCAAGGGACTTCCAGATAAAATTATTTGGACTGCGCAATGTGAATTAGCTTTCCAAGAATTAAAGGAAAAACTCACTAGCAAGCCTATTCTCAAATTGCCTGATTTGACACAGGACTTTGTGGTGAGAACAGATGCAAGCAATGTAGGCCTCGGGGCGGCCTTGTTGCAGAGGTCATCTTCACCAGATGGGGAACTGAACCCAGTCGCTTATGCAAGCCGCAAATTGAATAAAGAGGAACAAGGATATTCCACAAGCGAAAAGGAATGTTTAGCGTTAATCTGGGCAATAAAGAAGTTTCAAATCTATCTGTATGGTAGGACTTTTGTGGTCCAGACGGATCATGAGCCCCTCGTATTCTTATCTCAGGCTAAGCATGAAAACGCAAGATTGCTGAGGTAGTCTTTGTTACTGCAACCTTATCAGTTTATTATCCAATATATCCCAGGCAAATTGAATGTCGGTGCAGATTTCCTCAGTCGGCACCCCTGTTATCAAGATTAGATAGTGGTAGGCGGAGGAGAGATTTTAACTATGTGTATCACTGGTTTTGGAACTTGCCGTAGTGCATGTTCTCAGGTGGGGACATGTGTGATGATATCTCAATGATACAACGTTAAAATATCTCCAAAATTAACGAGGAAATGTAGGGTTAAAAATAATGCGTAAGATACTAGGAGACATGATCGCCCACGCCAGACTTTCCCACCGCCATTTAAAACTAACGATTTAGAATGCAGACGGAACGTTTACCCTTTGTAGACGGGATGAGAACGGAGGACACAAAAAAGGAAAATATGACTGAACACGTGTTTGAAGTTCGAACGGCAAAAAGACGCAAGGAGGGGGGGGGTGAAAGGAAAAAATTCACGTCCCGAGTTGACATAAAGTAAGGAAATGGACAAGAAATGGACATTAGCTCTGGATCGAGACAGTCATTTCTTGGGTGTTTTTCGATACTTGGTATTTATTTGAATGCCGCGGCAAAACACATTAGGGAAGGTTCTCGAACAAATTTCAAAATTTAAACTTTATAAAAAAATATGTTTTTCCTTAATACTAGAGTTATGAAAATAAAACCTAGCTAGTTTGATAGCCCATCTTGAGCAGTGAAATAATATGCTTTCAATTATACAGACGGATAGATAATAAGGAAGATATTGACAAAAGACTGTATTGTTCATAACAGACAAACGACCGCACTGTTAACCCATGTCACTAAAAGTAACCTAAATCTTGGCCTTGAGCATGCAGACGAAAAATCAAGCTGTAATGAAAGAGAGGGAATGTGGTGGAGCATTGTAGCTAAAAATAACTTAGACAGCAGATTTGTGTAGGAAATGCATGTAAAACCAAGTGTGTTTTTATGAAAAAACAAGTAGAGACAGACGGACTAACAGACCGTAATACATACTTGACTGAGATTTGACTGAAGTGACTTTTTGGTTGCCAATTTGAAAGCAAGGGGGGAGGTCGGCGATTGGTCAACGCATTTTATAATAGCGGGATTGAGAGGTGAAAGTTTGTCATTTAACATAAGTCTGTTCAGAGACACAGTTTGAATCCATGAATGGTGTAGATGCCATAATAATATAACTTTATAAGTGGGACGCCATCATACGGCCAGCAGCTCAGCTGAGTTTTGCTAGCAAACTTTTACTGTGTTCTCATTTCTGAATTCTGAACTGTGAGTTTTTATTTGGCACCAAAGCGGTGTCAAATACTGTATCAATATATACAAGTGTGGACCAGAGCAGTCCGTCATTGCGTTAGAGCAGCCGTATATTGCTCCCTGCACGGAGAGGTGGGGCCACCAGACTTCTGCACAGGATCGATGCAGGCAGATAAGTAATATCTGGCCTGCTGGACGTTCACCAACAACCAATTCACTAATTTATCCCAACTTCACCATTAGATTAAAGCCAAGACATTGGGGAAAGTAAACTATATATATATAGATTTATTCCTTAAGTCAACGGACAATGTTTGGCAGTCATGGACTGGGAGTGATGACACCATCCCAACAGCATATATAGACATAAGTTCTCTGGGACTTTCTTAAGATAATTACTATTAACCAGTCATTGAAATAATTAAGTACACATTTTCCATTTTATTATGTCATATGATTTTACATTCCATTTATGACTCCATAATATTTCTTATGTTCTGACCAACTAAACATTTGGTTCAGAACAAAATAAATTTCTCAAAAAAATTAACTTTAAAAAACTAAAACAGCCTGAGTTAGTTCAGTGTGTTATAAATTTTATTAATATTATTACACTTCTCAATTATCTGTGTGTGTGTGTGTAATTTACCACAACACATTGCATATCAGTACCCTAGACATTTAACGTAGCCACATTCATTAGTAAAAAAGATATGTGTGAGGTCGTAAGTGGTAGCAAGAAGGGCCTTCTGTAATTCACATCTACATTTTATCTCAGGAGCCTTCACAGCTGACCTCATACATCACACTAGGTAACATCAACCATACCATACCATCAAAATCCACTACAATCATCGTATTATCGTACGTCACAAATAAATATTGTAAACGTCAACAGCATTCCCTACTTCACTGACTTCTACTTGTGGTTGTGTGAGTTAATGTGAAGACGCCCAAGAGCCTATACGGCCTTCGTGTTATCAGCACTGTTATCTACACACTTACACCATCAACCACATTGTCATACAAGTATTACACGTTTGAATCTGCAGGAATACTGACATTAGAAATGTGTCTACTGAACCCTGGCGACACCTCACGCTAGTGACCTAGATTCCTTGCTACTACTTGGTACTGCCCAGGACAACATGACACGCTCAACGTACTACCATTCAAAACACAGAAAACAGTACGTTACATCAGTACATTTACACTGAGCAACCTTATACATCTCCAGTCTCCGTGCAATCCTACTTTACTACTACATCAAACAGACTTCAACATCTGGTTGCCAGTGTGGGGATCGAACCCACGACATTCGCGTTATCAGCACGAAGCTCTTTAGTCTAGATCTACTATTACATATCTAAAGTTATGATCTATCCTTACTATAACATGCTTCTGTAACACTTGTTGTCACTTTGTTTAAACTCATGGTTATGTATTGATTTCTTGCTTTCTCTGTTACCGGCTTCGGTAAAACAGAGGAAGGCTTTGTTTCACATGAAATAAAGGTCGAAAAAATTAATGCGGCCACATTTATAGTTTAGATATATATTAAGTGACTATGGTACATTACAACATTCTAAGAAATGTACTATTTGTATTGTTCTCAGCAAACCGGTGGGATATGTTGGAACGCTGTATATCTACGATGACTTCCATAGACGTCCTGATGTTCCTTGAGGATTTTGCTTACAAAACATCTCCGAAAGAGCATCGTCTTGGTCTTCTAACGTCTTCAGGTATTGTTGTTAATGATTGACCATTTGAATTTATGCTTATATATGCATTATACGTCGTGAGATTTCGATGTTGTTGTAATCTCTTAATGGAAATTGTCATTCACAATTTATACACATTGATATGAATTTTTGTTGTAACATTACCTGCACTTTTGAGTTGGTTGGTAACACCTCCCCGGATATATATTTACTTTGAGAAAATAGTTTCTCCTATCTAGTGAGATTTTTTCTTCTCACCAGACGCTCTTCTGTGCGTCGATTGGATCTGACATTATGATGTTATTATTTTGGTGATCCTTTCATCGGCGCATTACTCATGCGTTATGAGCTTAATGTACTTGGTTCATAGATGTTTTTTTTTTTAAAAATGTGCCTTTTTTTTCCCCGGGAGGTGTGGTAATGTTACCGTCATTTTCGACGGTGAAAAAACACCAACCTAATGTATGTTTGGTTTAATGTAACCAAAGAGAGATAAACGTTTATTATCTCTCGGTGACAAGTTTGACTGGTGATTATCTTCTCCTTCTTAGACATGTCTTAGAGTTGACATGTCTTAATTCTATTTATAAGATCATATACGGTGTATTTTATCACCCGTTTGGTCGGAAACGCCTGGTCTGGGTTTGCCTCGATCTGGTCCATGCTCTTTATGCATGCGCGGGGTCTTAGCGGCAAAAGCCGGGAGACCGATATTCAGAGAGTGCGTACCTGTGGCTTAGAACGGATGTCCCGATCCGTAGATTCCTCTCTGCCAAGTTTTCGATAGGGAGTGGAAATTCTGGGAATGGCCGTTTGGCATTCTTCCGTCCCTGTGTGTTTTCTTTATGCCAGTATTGGCTGTATTGTGTTACTTAAGAGTGTCAGGATTCTTTAAAAAGGTAACTGAAAACGCTATTCGATCTTTTCGTCTCGTTTAGATCTTACAGGTACATGTATCGCTGATGGCGGCATAGTGAGCGAAGCTCACAAGAAGTTATTATACTGCAATCCAGTATGACTTCATATCTACAAGACTAGGTCTAGTTGACCTGTTACACACATAAGCCTAGGAATCATCTTTATGGATCCGCAATGCAGGCGGAATATGATTTGGCAGAAAATATATATTCAATCTCAGGAGCCTGTGTGAACAGAGAGTGACCTGTTTATCGAGGCCCGCGACCTGCGGCCTGATTTCGTTGTCACCATATCTATTCTTCACCAGAATGAAGTATCTGACATGTGAGGCCAGTCTGAAGTCTTTTTGCTAATTGTAGGACAGTGGCATTGACTTCTTTTATATAGATGATATCGCCCGTACTACGCAATATATTTGCTAGGGCTTACCTGACGGGGCTCAGTCAGGGGTTAGAGCTATTGCATAAACTGTAAACACTGATAAAGACATTGTTACATGTCTAGGATCTGTGATGGTTGAAGCTGACCTTTGTAACTACACATATTATGTACCCGATTGTATACTATTGACTGTTTCGTTCATCATCATCGTATTATCGTACGTCACAAATAAATATTGTAAACGTCAACAGCATTCCCTACTTCACTGACTTCTACTTGTGGTTGTGTGAGTTAATGTGAAGACGTCCAAGAGCCTATACGGCCTTCGTGTTATCAGCACTGTTATCTACACACTTACACCATCAACCACATTGTCATACAAGTATTATTACACGTTTGAATCTGCAGGAATACTGACATTAGAAATGTGTCTACTGAACCTTGGCGACACTTCACGCTAGTGACCTAGATTCCTTGCTACTACTTGGTACTGCCCAGGATAACATGACACGCTCAACGTACTACCATTCAAAACACAGAAAACAGTACGTTACATCAGTACATTTAAACTGAGCAACCCTATACATCTCCAGTCTCCGTGCAATCCTACTTTACTTCTACATCAAACAGACTTCAACATTCAGTCATAAATGACATAATCGTTTCCTGTAGACATTCTCGTAGATATTCTTTTATATTAGAGTAATATGTTGCTACATCTGAAAGACATTGTCATATGAGTTTACAGATGTGTTGGTGAGTTTGTACACCAGGCGTCGGATGTTTTATTGCCATATATGGGAGACGTGACCTTTGCATCACGCGCAACATTATTCCATGTCGGAATATTTTGAAATTACACCACCCAACAAGCATATTTGAAATTATTGGAGCCCTGAGTAGCTTCATAACAAACAGATGCGGGGGTAGGACAGGCAATATAGCCGCAACTTTTTGCAGTTTTAATTCACTGTGAGAAATCGCTTGCCAAGTCTACACAACCAGACTTGCCAGAAGTTAGAATTCAGAATTTCCATTTATGAGACCGGACTTTGTGGAACAATCTTGAAGGACTTACAGAGCCCAGGAAAACCATTTTAATAAGGAAGGCTGAGGAAACTGAGACACACGGAGTCATAGAGGGAATTATCTTATTAAATTAACGACCACCAAGAACACGCGTAAGAGGCCGATTCAAGTATTCATCTGAGCAAAAAGTCTGAGAGCCAGGATTGGCGTAAGTTGTGCATTTTACATTATATATTTTTCATTACTAATATGTGAACTAATACGTATATACTGCCATGTGAATATTAATATGTGAAAATCGCTAGTGGATGTCCAAGTCATTTGAGGCTGGCAACTTCAGCATATATAATGATGATTTCATGAACCACCACTGCAAGGGCTGGTGGCTGCTTATCGCTATATTCTTAAAGGGAACTACAAGTCTAGGTAGTCCCAAGTTCCCTATGGAGCAGGGAGGGAAAGATGAAAGAAATGATGTACATTCTAAGTATAATATTTACATTTTCAAACCAGTGTAAATGTCTATGTAAACACATTCAATTTAAAATTAACGAAAGTTTCAAACTTTTCAGCCAGCGTAGAGATAAATAAAAACATATTTAATTTATATTGTGAACACTTTTCATCCAGTGGAGATGTAAATGTAAACATATTCTATCTGTACTATTAACATATATATATATATATATATATATATATATATATATATATATATATATATATATATATATATATATATATATATATATATATATATATAATATATATATATATATATATATATATATATATATATATATATATATATATATATATATACCTGTCACAAAAAGTAGGGGATATTGAATTTAAAAGTTATCCAAAGACAACATATTTCAAATTAGTCCATTTATTCCTTCGTACAAGTAAACTTGAGCATCATAACAAGACATTTGCGGTATAAGAAGTGTTATGGCTTTAGTCACATGATTTTAGTCGCACTGGCAACCAAGGCGGGGTAGGTACTTCATTTTCACAAAAATATTCCAATATTTCTAAAAACGTGTAGGGCCCCCGTTTGCCGCTAAACATGCATTGCAACGACGTCTCATACTGCAAATAAGCCTTCTGATGTTGTCTTGAGGAATTCTCTGCCACTCTTGCTGAAGGGCCTGGGCTAACTGCTGAAGAGTCTATGGAGCGGCTGGACGTTGTTGGACGCGTCTATTCAGGAGGTCCTACAAATGCTCAATAGGAGACAGGTCAGGGGACATCGGCGGCCACGGTAACGTTCGGATAAGCTGCATCTGAAGGTGATCTTGGACGACCCGAGCACGGTGAGGACGTGCGTTGTCATCCTGGAAGATGAAATCTGGTCCGTGCCGTTGAGCAAATGGCACAACGATAGGCTCGATGATGTTGTCACGGTAGTAGAGCCCTGTGATATTGACCTGGCATATGTGAAGGTCGGTCCTGTCATTCATACAGATGCCTGCCCACACCATTACACTGCCACCTCCATAACGGTTGTGTGCAACAGTTGCAGGAGGCTGGTAATGTTCACCTCGCCATCGCCAGACACGTATTCGACGATCATGAAAATCCAAAACGAAACGGGACTCATCAGAAAACATCACTGATGCCCACTGTTGATTGATCCACCGATGATGACGTTGGCACCAATCCATTCTTGCTCGCCTGTGTTGTGGTGACATGGGCAAAGCTACAAACGGTCTGCGTGAGGCCAGTTGCACTTGGTACAAACGGTTTAGTACTGTCTGAGTTGAGACCCGGATCCCAGTGGTCTGTTGAAGGTGTTGCTGAAGTTGAGTAGCATTTAGTGTCCGAGTTCTGAGGGCCTGAGTAACAAGAAGTTGATCTTGGCGGCGTGTAGTGACTCTTGGGCGGTCAGTCCGAGGCAGATCAGCCACTGTGCGGAAATTTTGATACCTGTTCCACAGTCTGCTGACAACTGACTGTGAAACATTGAGGTTCTGAGCAGCATCCACTTGCTGACTTCCGGTTTGCAACATGCCTATGCCTATCCATCTCTGCTGTTCTGTCAAACGTTCCATGACGAAGAAAAGAAATTTTATCTGTTGCAGAGTCTTTTTATACCTGTCCATGGTAAGTAGTGTTCATCAAACCCGAGATACACGCATTTTTGTGAAAAAGAATAATGTGTGAACTTTACGGATGGGCCCCACCTCTGTTCTTGGGATTGGCTTACTCATCACGAGTCACCAGGTCAACATGATATTGCACGTGAGAGCGGAGAAGATCGTGCTCGATATGTCCGTACAACCATTAAAGTACGAAATCCACTCTTTTGTAAAATAATACATACCATCTTAAAATATCCCCTACTTTTTGTGACCAGTATATATATATATATATATATATTTATATATATATATATATATATATATATATATATATATATATATATATATATATATATATATATATATATATATATATATATATATATATATATATATATATATATATATATATATATATATATATATATATATATATATATTCATTTAAATGTAAAATAAAGATAAAGCGATTTAATTTAAATGTAAAGAAAGTTTCCTCTGGAGGGATTAAGTTTAATTCTCATCGAGGGTAAAGTCTGAGTAGATGGGATGGTGGAATAATAGAAAAGGGACACATAAATATGTGTCGGGAAACGCAATACTGAAGACAGCGTTCGTTTCTATTCTTTTACCATAGTTGTTGGTGGTGGTACCAGTTGAGGGTACTATCTCTGGAACAAGAAAGGAACAGTGAGCTTTAAGACGAGGGACCAACTTTGTAGACACTCCCTGACACTTCTGGGAACGTGCTACGCCCTACATCCTTGACCAGCGACGAGCGTTATCAGTGATTAAACTACCGAGAACCAACCCATCAGCGAGAGCAGAACCTACCGGTGGCAGATAAGTGAAAGCTATAAGCTGCCACGTGAATTCCTTTAAAAACTAACTTCCCATCACAACAGTGATGATCCACTTTCTTTATAAATCATTATTCAAATTTTCTAAAACCTTGTTAAACCTAAATGATTATTAAATTTTTTATTTGTAATTATACAAATGTAACTTCGATTTAATAATTTTACATGTACTGTATGTTTGTCTCAGTCAGTTTACATAATACGCTCTAAACATAGCTATACCATAATAATATGAATTGCACTGAGTAAACCAGGGTGGGGACTTGACGAGCTAAAATTAATAATTGATTAATTCCTCACAAAAGTTGTCGGCAGATCATAGAGTTAACGTGCTCAGCCAATGCAGCAATGTTCTCGCTTTTCATATCGCCAATCGCCACAATGTAATTTAAAACCGAGGTGGACCAACATATCGCCAATCGCCACAATGTCAGTGTAGTGAAGTGAATATGTATAACAACACGCTCAAAAATTCCCCGCTTAAAAACTAGTTAACGTATTTTTTAAATCTATAAATAACTAAAGTATTTGAAATTTGTCTGAGGGCCCAGTCAAATTTACCGCCAACAATCTCTCTAGTGTATTTGAAATTGTCTAGGAAACAAGTCAAAAGTTACCGCCCACCCAAAATTTATCTAAGAGCATAGTACAAATTTAACAACCAATCAAATCGTTTCCTTTTCTTGTAGTGATAACAAAATTTTGGTTGAAGTGAAAATAATGCCTATTTTGTGTTTTTGACCGAACGTAGATAATCTATTTCTGAATAACTAAAGATAATTAAAATGAAAGGGATATCACGAATTATAGCGCTGATATTGCTTAACACATAAACATAAAGATTCCCTCATAATAAAATTATATTACCTTAGAAAAATTTAATTTAGTGATATTTTCACATCAGGGTAATGCCCAATTTAATTACTTAAAAATTACCCAAATTGAAATGCAAAGGAATAACTAAGGGAAAACTATATAGAACGATAGAGAGAAATTGGCCGTTTAATTATCACTTTTGATAATTAAAATCGGTCCACTAATAACGATAATATAAAATGTTCAAATTTGGTCAGATTATACAGACACGCTTAGAACCGCATAAGTTACTAGTAAAAAAAAATTAACTTTTTGATTTTCCTCTGATTGGCCGGGTGTAGTTCTATAAATAGTAACAAACTCTTGTGGGTTTCCGCCATTTAATCATAAAAACCACGCCGAGCTGACGTATCCTAAAAGACTGTATGACCAAGCCTTTGCCGTTTGAACTGAGAGAGCAGTGCTAAGAACCCTTTTACGGCCAGTCAGCTTGTGTGTGTGTGTGAACGTATTTACCTGAGGGTTATATCACGAATTTACCTCGTGGCTGCATGCAATTGATAAGAAGAGCGTGTGGGAGTTGAGAGCTCCTCATACACTTGGAGCTAGATCCCATCTTCTCAGCCAGGAGTCACAAAGTTGGTGATCCTGACTACTATTGACAGAACAGCAACAGCAACAGTCTAAAGTTAAGTCCTTTAAGAAGGCAATGTTAGTTCATCCAAACTCATTCACCCAAGAAAACTTAAACACCGTTGTATGATTAAAGTATCAGACCTTGCAGTGTAGGACTGGTAGCAGTATCAATATTAGGAACAGGAACTGTGTGTGTAGACATCCTAGTGACCCCTTTACAGAAATGGAACAGATTTTCCAAAATATTTATTTTATTATGTAAATAAGCATTTTCTTGAGTTTGATAATTCCTGACCAAAAAGATTGAGGTTCAGGAAAATTAAATTGTATATAAAATTCATACAGCCTTGCGTAAATAATTTTTTTAAAGTTGAAGTTTTGTTTGAAATTAATCATTAAATATATTAAATACATTCCCCTAGACCCGTAGCTAAATCAATTTGGGATCAGAAGAGGTAGCAGTAGGGACTCAGAGTACATCATCATCTTCTCTGAGAACTTGCATAGCTTGACCCCACTTTGATGTCTATACACCCTTGCTCTTTTCAGAGAAGGGGGTATTACTTATAAGACCAGTCTCTCATCTGGCACTATCCTGGTATCATCTGATACACCTATTTGTCCAGGATAGCCCATCTTTTAATAACATCAAAACCTCTTATGACATATCGGTGTCCTGTCCTCGATTTTTCCACCATACCCTGGGGCTCTCACTGTAGGGAATAATAAATAACATAAAATTAATCAACTTGTGGTGAATTGGATGAGCTGTCATTGGCTATAGTTAAGTAAATTAGTTAGTATTTGCTAATTGATAATATAAGTGTTAATAATTTGTGTACGAGTGAAAGAGAATGGCAGACTTGGCAAAATTTAGATCTGTTACAGTGCAGGCGGCAAAGGACTTTGGCCTGAGTGGGGACGCGATGATTCAGTATGTTACTTCTGAATGTGATAAATTTATAGATAGAGAAGATAGGAGGTTAGAAGCAGAAAGAAGATTAGAATCTGATAGGGCAGCTGAAGAGAAAAGATTACAATTAGAAGCTGAAAGGGAGGCTAGGAAATTAGAAGCTGATAGGGAGGCTAGGAAACTAGAGGCTGATAGGGAGGCTGAAGTCAAAAGGTTACAGTTAGAAGCTGATAGGGAGGCTAGGAAATTAGAAGCTGATAGGGAGGCTGAAGTCAAAAGGTTACAGTTAGAGGCTGAAAGGGAGGCTAGGCAGATGGAGGCTGAGGCTAAAAGATTGCAGATGGAGGCAGGGGAAAAACGTTTGCAAAGGGAGCATGAGTTAAGACTAAAAGAAATGGAACTTCAAGGACATGTTACAGATAATGGAAGCAGCCCAACTACCTCTGACACTAGTGTAAGTCAGGGTGCCTCAAATTCAGCCATGAATTTCCACTTAGACCCATTTGTAGAGAAAGAAGATGACATTGAGTCATTTCTAAATAGATATGAGAGATTAGCTACTAACTATGGGCTAGAGAAAGAAAAGTGGAGTCTAAAATTATCTCAAGGGCTGAGGGGAACTTCGTATGAAGTTTTCTCCAAACTAAGTAGGGAAGATCAAGAAGACTATGACCTTCTAAAACAAGCATTGTTAGTTAGATATGAGAAGAATGCTGAATTTTATAGAAAAAAATTTAGAACTACCAAGCTGATGTCTGGAGAGACTTACCACCAATTCTCTGCAAGACTAGAAACCTACTTGGAGAAATGGACTGCTCTGGGGAAAACCCAAGACCTGAAAGAAATGGTCATGATGGAGCAGTTAAGAGAGTCCATGGCTCCAGACTTGAGAAAATTTCTCATGGAACAAGGTGCAGAGAGGTTGGGGGAGATTCTCAATGTTGCTGAGAGATATCAGGCAGCCCAGAAAGAAGTAACTGGTATTAAGAAGAAACAAACAGAAAGTAATAGATCCCCACCAGACCAGGATGATTATAATAATAGTGATCAACCACATAGATTTAACCAAACTTATGACAGGCCACGATTTGATAGAAACCCTCAGGTACAGGACAAAAGATCCTATAAACAAGGTGATAAGTGGTGTAAAATTTGCCGTATGAGCAACCACAACACAATTGAATGTGGTAGGAAAGTTCCTCCATATCACGCTGCATGCATGATAACAGTGGACAAGGGAAAGAAGGAACTGTCTACAGGGCAGCATGAACTTCATCATTCCCCCCATCTGTGAAGAAGTAAAGTGTAATGGTACTAATGTCAAGTGCCTTTACAATTCAGGATTGGAATATGACTCAGTTGTGAGTGCAACCCTGGTGCACCCTGAGCAGTATACCACAGACAAAGTGGAGATACAAGGGGCATTAAAAGGAACAGCCACCATGACACTTCCCGTAGCCAGGATCAATGTCAAGACTAGGTACGTGGAAGGAGTGATTAGTGTAGCAGTGTGTGACGAACCTAATTACCCGCTGGTGTTAGGAAAGAGATATGTTTTTCTAGGGAGCCCTATAAAACCTGTGATCATGGCAACGCTCCAGGTCAGGTCGACCACTAGTAAGGAAGAGGAACCACCACTAAATATTCATCCCAAACAGATGAAAAAGGCCCAGGCAAAAGATAAAACTTTAAAACCTTGCTTTGGCAAATTGCCAAATAGCCATAACACATCTAAGAAAGGACAATTTTATTTGAAGGAGGGACTGCTCTACATGAAAGCTGGAGCAGGACCCAAAGGATATGGACAGTTGGTACTGCCATGGAGATATAGGGAAAAGGTTATGGAAAGATCACATGTTGTACCAGACGGTGGACATAAGAAGATTGGTACCACCTGTCAACGGACATCTATGACATTCTATTGGCCAGGCGTAGCTGCAGACATTGAAAAATTTGTGGAGGCCTGTGATCAATGTAGCAAGGTGACCTCCCCAAGTTGGGAAAATAATCAGGTTCTAGAAAAGCATTGTGGCAAACCTAGGACTAAAAATAAAAATAAATATGATAAGGTAGACACGGTGGACAGGAAAACCCCTTTTTACACACAGTCTTCCAATAAACCAGTTAGAATGGCAACTCTGCGTATGGCACAAAGAGTAAACATGAACACAGACCAGTTTCACCCGACACACGGTAGATCGGAATTCTTGGAACTGGCTAAAAATAGAAATGAGGTTAATGGGCCAGCCTTGAAACTGAAACTGCGGGGAAACCCCAGCAGAAGAGTTGGGAGCGGGCGTTTGAGCAATTGGGAAAATGTCCAGCTCGCTTCACAATACGGCTATTAAGTAGCATTATAAGGGCACCGACGACAGTTGGCCGACCCTATACAATCCATTGGAAGTAGTGTACGGACATTGGATTGAGATCACATATTATATAGCAATGCTACCGGGAGAATTGATTCTGGATGCCGGAAACTCATTTCCCCATATGATTTCACCAGTGACGTTTGTCCGAGAAAACAGCTGGTGAATATGGACTCTACCTGTATTGCAGGAAAGTGAAAGAGCCATTAGAGAATATTAGTAAAGGGTTTTTCCAAATTCCAATCAAGCTTGAGCACAGACCAATTGATGGCTGTGATCATTTCGGAGGAGCACATTGAATTCATATGTTGCTTTTTGGATTGAGAATACTCCGAGTGTTTTATCCAGGCTGATGAGGAAATTACTGGATCCCCTATATACTCTGCTATCACCAATTTTATAGATCTCCTCCTCATAAATATTGCAACCTTGAGGAACATCTAAAAACCTCTGGACATGTCATGAACAGACTCAGAGAAGATTAATGGTGAATATTGATTGATAATCAGCATGTGACAGGCAGTAGCACCTGCAGCTGTTTATTAACACAAACTGCAATAGATATTTGGATTGCAGAGGTCTGAGGCAGATTTCTTGAGTAGTGTCTACTTTGAATGACCCACCTGCAGAAATCCAGGATCATACTAAGGCAGAGTAGAGTCTATTTGACATAATTTGAACGTGATTGTAATACAGATATGAAAGCTGCACTAGTGGTTCACGCTTTACTAACGGGGGAGATATGTAGTGAAGTGAATCTGTATGACAACACGCTCAAAAATTCCCCGCTTAAAAACTAGTTAACGTATTTTTAAAATCTATAAATAACTACAGTATTTGAAATCTGTCTGAGGGCCCAGTCAAATTTACCGCCAACAATCTCTCTAGTGTATTTGAATTTGTCTAGGAAACAAGTCAAAAGTTACCGCCCACCCAAAATTTATCTAAAGAGCATAGTACAAATTTAACAACCAGTCAAATCGTTTCTTTTTCTTCTAGTGATAAGAAAATTTTGGTTGAAGTGGAAATAATGCCTATTTTGTGTTTTTGACCGAACGTAGATAATTTATTTCTGAATAACTAAAGATAATTAAAATGAAAGGGATATCACGAATTATAGCGCTGATATTGCTTAACACATAAACATAAAGATTCCCTCATAATAAAATTATATTACCTTAGAAAAATTTAATTTAGTGATATTTTCACATCAGGGTAATGCCCAATTTAATTACTTAAAAATTACCTAAATTGAAATGCAAAGGAATAACTAAGGGAAAACTATATAGAACGATAGACAGAATTTGGCCGTTTAATTATCACTTTTGATAATTAAAATCGGTCCACTAATAACGATAATATAAAATGTTCAAATTTGTTCAGATTATACAGACACGCTTAGAACCGCATAAGTTACTAGTAAAAAAAATTAACTTTTTGATTTTCCTCTGATTGGCCGGGTGTAGTTCTATAAATAGTAACAAACTCTTGTGGGTTTCCGCCATTGAATCATAAAAACCACGCAGAGCTGACGTATCCTAAAAGACTGTATGACCAAGCCTTTGCCGTTTGAACTGAGAGAGCAGTGCTAAGAACCCTTTTACGGCCAGTCAGCTTGTGTGTGTGTGTGAACGTATTTACCTGAGGGTTATATCACGAATTTACCTCGTGGCTGCATGCAATTGATAAGAAAAGCATGTGGAAGTTGAGAGCTCCTCATACACTTGGAGCTAGATCCCATCTTCTCAGCCAGGAGTCACAAAGTTGGTGATCCTGACTACTATTGACAGAACAGCAACAGTCTAAAGTTAAGTCCTTTAAGAAGGCAATGTTAGTTCATCCAAACTCATTCACCCAAGAAAACTTAAACACCGTTGTATGATTAAAGTATCAGACCTTGCAGTGTAGGACTGGTAGTAGTATCAATATTAGGAACAGGAACTGCGTGTGTAGACATCCCAGTGACCCCTTTACAGAAATGGAACAGATTTTCCAAAATATTTATTTTATTATGTAAATAAGCATTTTTTTGAGTTTGATAATTCCTGACCAAAAAGATTGAGGTTCAGGAAAATTAAGTTGTATATAAAATTCATACAGCCTTGCTTAAATAATTTTATTAAAGTTGAAGTTCTGTTTGAAATTAATCATTAAATATATTAAATACATTCCCCTAGACCCGTAGCTAAATCAATTTGGGATCAGAAGAGGTAGCAGTAGGGACTCAGGGTACATCATCATCTTCTCTGAGAACTTGCATAGCTTGACCCCACTTTGATGTCTATACACCCTTGCTCTTTTCAGAGAAGGGGGTATTACTTATAAGACCAGTCTCTCATCTGGCACTATCCTGGTATCATCTGATACACCTATTTGTCCAGGATAGCCCATCTTTTAATAACATCAAAACCTCTTATGACAGTCAGTTAAAACATAGGTGGACCAACATATCGCCAATCGCCACAATGTCAGTTAAAACCGAGGTGGGCCAACATATCAATAATCGCCACAATGCAATTTAAAACCGAGGTGGACCAACATATCGTTAATCGCAACAATGTCAGTTAAAACCGAGGTGGACCAACATATCGCCAAACGCCACAATGTCAGTTAAAACCGAGGTGGGCCAACATATCGCCAAACCCCACAATGTCAGTTAAAACCGAGGTAGACCAACATATCGCCAATCGCCACAATGTCAGTTAAAACTGAGGTGGGCCAACATATCGCCAATCGCCACAATGTCAGTTAAAACTGAGGTGGGCCAACATATCGCCAAACCCAACAATGTCAGTTAAAACTGAGGTGGACCAACATATCGCCAATCGCCACAATGTCAGTTAAAACCGAGGTGGACCAACATATCGCCAATCGCCACAATGTCAGTTAAAACCGAGGTGGGCCAACATATCGCCACAATGTCAGTTAAAAAATATGACGGCTTATAGAAAGTCTTCTTCTGCTTCGTTCGCTCTCAAATAACCATATCTATCTCTCTCATAAACCTGAAAGTCCGTCTCATGCTTCTCTCGTAACCATACAGTTTCTTCATCAACCGGGTTGGAGAAGGCCACCTTGCTACCCTGCTCCTCTCATGCAGCCGATAGTTTTGGAGTGTACGTTCTACGGCAGAGGTTTTCAAACTGTGCGTCGCGGCTCCCAGGGGCGTCGCAGCCCTCGGCTAAGGGCGTCGCGGTGGCTTGGGAAAAGTGTTGGGCTCGATATTATGAGCCAAGGTCCATCAATAAATATAGATCTTCGTAGGACGACATGTTTGCGCCGAGGTATTATTACATGTACAAATACGTGTCATTAGGTACTAGAAGTTATTGACAAATGCACCATAAAACTCCAGAGCAGCTGATCACTAACTCTGATGTCATCATGGCGGATGCTGGTGTTAAGCAAGAGCAGCTTATTGATATTTTATCGGACTCCACACTGAAATCGAAGTTCGACTCTTCATCACTACCAGAGTTTTGGAGCTTGGGAAACCAGGAATATACAGAAGTAGGCAGCAAGGCCCTACGAGTTTTGATTCCATTTGCAACATCCTACTTGTGTGAGACAGGGTTTTCTGCATTGGCCGCCATCAAAACAAAATACAGATCGCGATTGAACGTTTAAATTAATTAAAAATTAATTAATTAAAAATTATTTTAATTTTAATTTTTAAAACGCTGAAAAGTGTATTGCAGGGCAGAAATGTAAAAAGGCAATTATGCCTATTTCTTTACCCTGATGAAATAAAGATTTCGTTCGTTCGTTCGTGAAGGAGATTTGAATTGCAATTTCAAAATTTGTGCCCAGATTTGAAGAAGTGATGATGAAGAAGCAAGCTCATCTTTCTCATTGACTAAAAGTTGGTTAAATTAATTTAGTTTTTCTTTTACAAAATGAATAGTCTTATTTATTTTGTGTCCGAAACTTAACTTATTTACCCCCACAATTGGTATCAGATGTAAAATATGCACATTCAGAAGTCATTAATATTTTTTTTGGGTACAATTGCTTATATATAATATATAGTACAGGTCAAGGGAGCCGCGAACCAAATAAGTTTGAAAACCTCTGTTCTACGGTCTGTTTGACCTCCCCACATGGACCCACATCTGTCAGTACGATTTTTAGTTTGTTGAACTGATGGTATCTGAGTCTGCAATGGAATGGCCGGTTCCAAGTCTGAACATTATCACTTGATGTATAGGAATTAAAACCAATGGTAAAAAAAGCGAATCTGAGTTTGCCATATTTTGGCTGAAACCCGAGACATACAAACTCGAGTAAGCACATAACTTTCCGACCAGAACTTTCTCTGCCACTGCCCACTGCTTACTGTCTACTCATCCCGCACGTTTGCAAACCCTGTCCTGTAGTAACCAATCATCACTTTACTTTATCTCACGTGACCAAATACTGGTTACTCTGACACACGAGAAAAACTTTTATCAATTAAAGATATGTTCACACAAGCTCATGTAGTCGGACAACGGTTTTACTCATCTACTACTCAACTACCGTAAACGAACGCAATACGTTCCATCAAGAGCACAGGTTCATGATACCCGCACAAAACATACCTTGATACCCTACAATAAAGCAAAAATGCGGGTAAACGAACACATCGTTGTCCGTCACAATACACCTTTTGGGAATCTCTAAGACAGGCAGTTTTAACAGGCTTCAGTAAGCTCTGGCGTAGAGTTATAACTACACAATGAAAGGATCCGAAGTTCGATTACTGAACTAGTCAGCCAATTTTTCGTACTCTATTCTGATGTCCCAGACTCATCTTGCCATACAGATTATCTTCCAATTTTCCTGTCTGGCGCGCTCTGCTGTGTTTACAAAAGATGTTGGTGATTCCTGTTATTGCAGTGACATTAATAGATCTACTGATGACGCTGACAAAATTAATTAATATTCAGTACCTTTAACCGCAACAACAATGTCTTGTGAGAGCTAAACAAAAGCTATATTTTCTACCAGAGTGACCGTTCCCCATCACATAATTCCCCCAGTATCATTTCTGCTATTCTGACCAAAATTTAATTCTTTGACAATAGCTTTGTTTTCTCCTGGGACAAGTACTTCGGGTAAAATGGGATAGCTTGATGTAACTTTAATATAACCAGAATGTCTTCAGTACCGTGCTTTTAACGCAGTGGCGTAACTACAATGTAAGGGGCACCTGGGCCGAATTTAAGTCAGGACCTTTGTATGCAATGGGCTCAACAACTATAATCAATGTACGACAAATCTGTATAATTTAACTACTAACTACTTCATCATCATCATCGCCTTTACCCTTCAGTTCCCCGATGGCCATAATAATAATAATAATAAATTCTTTAAGCGCCAAACACGGCGCATAAGGCAAAAACCAGTGCTCTCCAGGTTGTTCGTTGTGACGCCACCCCTCTTAGCTCTTGCACATTATTTAGGCCCAACGTTCTTCCTTCTCTTATTATTGTTCTTCTGAGTGTTTCTTTTGGTCTTCCTTTTTTCCGCTTACCCTCAGGAACCCAAGTGAGCGCCTGTAGTGGTATTCTGTTGTTTTGCATTCGTAGGACATGACCGATATATGACCATCGTCTTTTCCATAAGCCCTCGACATATCTGTACTAAGTCCTCCTGTCCTGTGCCATCCTATCAAGATATTTCCATGTCTTGTTTATCCCTGTCATTTATGCCTGCGGAAATTGGGATATGCTGTGACGTTCAAACACAGAAAGAAAGGAAATTAAAAGGATGTATATAAAGGCGAGGGTATCTTTCGATCACTACTTTCTGGGGCTTACGCGAGTCTTGATCACCAGGGATGTGCCCGACCTACCCGATCGTTAGTTACACCACTGTTACATAACGGCATCATTGAAAATGTTTGTTTTTCTATTTATTCAAAATTTTTAATGAACTCTACTTTTGGTCGTGAAACTGAGAAATCCGAGCTAGCAAGACCTGTGACGTGTAGAGTAATGCGCTCAAAATTGTGACTAGCGGGTCGACGTCGGTCCGCAAGCCATCGGTTGTCTACCCACGACAAATTTCCAGGAAGGAATCTCCTGTATACTAAATGACTTACTGACGCATCTGTAACCAAAAATGAAAAAAAATCCCGCCACCTTTTCTGGAAAATTTAGAGGGCGCACATTACACAGTGAAAGCTGAATGAACATCCATGAAGAGAGTACGCAGGCTTTTCATATTTTACGTGGTGTATTGGTCATTGACCATAAGTCATGATACGTTTGACTAAAAGGATCCCATAAAGTTGAAATGAAGTGGAAAGGAATTAAATGACCATAAGAGAATTAGTGTCGTCACCAGGACACGCAGCCAAAATAGCACAATATAATTATTTCCCATCATGTTTTGGAAGGTGAGTAATAAGCTTCATTGGCGCACATGCTTCATGCAGGACATCCCTAGTACTCTTTAGCTGCCCATGGTATGCTTGACTTTCTTCTGTAAAAACCACATCTCTGTGGCATGAAGGGATCTCTGTGGCATCAAGGGATCTCTGTGGCATCAAAGGATCTCTGTGGCATCAAGGGATCTCTGTGGCATCAAGGGATCTCTGTGGCATCAAGTGATCTCTGTGGCATCAAGGGATCTCTGTGGCATGAAGGGATCTCTGTGGCATCAAGGGATCTCTGTGGCATCAAGGGATCTCTGTGGCATCAAGGGATCTCTGTGGCATTAAGGGATCTCTGTGGCATCAAAGGATCTCTGTGGCATCAAGGGATCTCTGTGGCATCAAGGGATCTCTGTGGCATCAAGTGATCTCTGTGGCATCAAGGGATCTCTGTGGCATGAAGGGATCTCTGTGGCATCAAGGGATCTCTGTGGCATCAAGGGATCTCTGTGGCATCAAGGGATCTCTGTGGCATCAAGGGATCTCTGTGGCATCAAGTGATCTCTGTGGCATCAAGGGATCTCTGTGGCATTAAGGGATCTCTGTGGCATCAAAGGATCTCTGTGGCATCAAGTGATCTCTGTGGCATCAAGGGATCTCTGTGTCATCAAGTGATCTCTGTGGCATCAAGGGATCTCTGTGGCATCAAAGGTTGTGCTGCTTATTTGATTTTGGTTTTTGATTTTAAGGACCATCTTCATTGCAAACGGAAAACTTCGCCAGTGCTCCAATCTCCTCCTTTAGATCACACAAGGGTGGGTAGGTTTTCCTAAGTTTGTAAATTTGTTGCCAAGGCAGTGGCCGCATGGCCTACTCTTTACGTTTTCCAACTGCCGATGGATCTTTAACGTGTGAAACTTGCACATGGGACCTCCTAATTTTATCACCCTAATCCGAGAAAGATAGACATCCAATCTCACTACCCATGAGATCAGGGGGAAGTACTACATTTTTAGGGCCTACTGATTCTGAAAAAAATTATATCAAATATATTCCCTGTACTGGAAGCAAAACCCGGTGCCTTTAGAAATTGAGACGAACGCCATACCTCTTAGCCACTCTGACCCACTGCTTGTCACACAGACTTCTGTAATACCAAAGCGAATCATTGATAGTTAGTAAATAAATGTGCTTGTTTACTAACTGTCAATGATTCGCTTCAATACAACAGAATTATGTGTGGCATTTACTACACATTCATCAAAACAAAACTCACAAACACAGAACATTACAATCCTGGAAAAGGTCATTATTTCAGCGAGTACACTTCTGCTCCAACCATCATACTGAAAGCGCCCTCTCACCCTGCTAAACCGTCACAAGATGGCATTGTCCAGTCGTCTGAAGACTTACATCCCTCATTATTTCGCCCTCCCGCAGGGGAAACCTCAGGCGAAAGTAGGAATTTACAAGGGTTGTCCACTATTGATGAGTCCCCCGGTGTTCACATGGTCGCCGCGGGAAAGTTGCTACAACAAGTCTTGTTCGTGCCGAAAGATGGTGGGCAGAAATTTGGCTTCATTAGGGAATAATAAGGGCGATTCCAGTATTTTGATGAATTCGATATTTTTTACGATTCGATACTTCATACTGCCATAGGGTGTTGTACTTTCTTTGTCTACGACAGGGTTTCTGAAACGTCTTTTGTGTCATGCATCTCGTTAATTGTTCCATGAAGACTATGGATCCCTTTGATTGTCCGATGAAGGCTATGGACCACTCTGATTGTTTGATAAAGACTATGAACCCCTTTGATTGTTCGATGAAGGCTAAGGACCCCTTTGATTGTACCATGAAGACTATGGACTCTTTAATTATCCGATAGAGACTATAGATCCTTTCATTGTCCAATGAAGACTATGGACCCTTCTTCGAAAAAAACTTTACATGTTAAATTTTAGGGTATGTACACAGGCCCCCTTAAGTCCATTCACAGACCCCCAAGGGATCCATGGATCACAGATTAAGAAACCCTGGTCTAAGAGATTGTAAGCCATTTTCAATCTTCAAGACAAAGAAGCCAGTCCTCGCATTAAAAGGAAGCAATCTTCTTTCTTTGAACATGTTATGAGAAGACGAAAGGTGGAATGTATCGTGAAAACCGCAAAGATTGAAGGAGAAAGGTGGAATATATCGTGAAAACCGCAAAGATTGAAGGACAACGGTGGAATATATCGTGAAAACCGCAAAGATTGAAGGAGAAAGGTAGAATATATCGTGAAAACTGCAAAGATTGAAGGGAAAATGTGAATATATCGTGAAAACCGCAAAGATTGAAGGAGAAAGGTAGAATATATCGTGAAAACTGCAAAGATTGAAGGGAAAATGTGAATATATCGTGAAAACCGCAAAGATTGAAGGAGAAAGGTGGAATATATCGTGAAAACCGCAAAGATTGAAGGAAAAAGGTGGAATATATCGCGAAAACCGCAAAGATTGAAGGAGAAAGGTGAAATATATCGTGAAAACCGCAAAGATTGAAGGAAAAGGAGATACAGGAAGACAAAGAGAGTAAATACTGGACAGTCTAACATCCCGGCATGGAAAGTAGTCCACAACAGAATTAATAAACAGTACTGGAGATAGGAAGTTGTGGACAGACATGATCGCTTATGCCACCAGACATAGTACGTGAAGAAGGAGAAGGAGAAAGTGTTTAATTTTTATCTGGTCTAGATATGTCTATTTTTATTGTCTTTCCCAAGTAATACGCTGTGCATGAAATATAAATTATATACAAATGATTTACAATTAATAACAGAAACTTAAAAAACCGAAGAAGAAAGACAGAAAATTGGTATCAAGTTTTACAAATGAACATGGTCCTATACATGCGGGACTTTTCGATATTACGCTTCGTCAGCTATTTTTTTTTTTATTGTTATTGTATAAAGTATTATAAGACAACATTGAACTAACACTCTATTTTATTCTTGGTCACATGTAAGCGAGGTATCATTCATCAAGTTGTTCCTTAGTCGTCCATGTGTTACCAGTACCAGAAAGCACAGAATAATATCACTCTAACATAGCAAGCATGTCGTACAAGGAAACTAATAGACGGCTAGGTGTGTGGTCAGCTCTTCCAAAACAATTAATTTGTATAATTCAATTCAGCCATCTAGGACGGTTGAATGTCCTCTATTAGGGAGGTTAGAATACCTAAAGCAAATTCCACAGAATAGAACTCAGCATACATTGTATGAAGACATATGCTATGTCGTTAGATACTTGATGTACAAATTTTGACAAGAATCAAACAAGTGCCAGTGGAACGGGAGGATGGCGTGAGCGATGGATAGGACATGTTGATAGCATTACAAGGCAGTTTTTATTCTGGAATCCTCATGGTAAAACAGTTTAGGGAGAATAAAGAACACATGGAGAAGAGAACTGGAGACAGACATGAAAGGGATAAGTAAGACACAGAAACACCTAGGGCGGATGACACAGGACAGGAAGACTTGACATAAGTTTGTTGACGGCCTATGCTCCTTGGGGAGCTGACGAGTGATAAATGAGTTAATTTCTTTGGCCTCTTACTTTCTTATTACGTCACCAAATCCCCAACATTAAAACCTACAATCATTTTACTTTCTTATTACGTCACCAAATCCTCAACATTGATACCTACAATCATTTACTTTCTTATTACGTCCCCAAATCATCAACATTGAAACGTACAATCATTTCACTTTCTTGTTACTTCACCAAATCCTCAACATTGAAACCTACAATCATTTCACTTTCTTATTACGTCACTAAATCATCAATATTGAAACCTACAATCATTTCACTTTCTTATTACGTCACTAAATCATCAATATTGAAACCTACAATCATTTCACTTTCTTATTACGTCACTAAATCATCAACATTGAAACCTACAATCATTTCACTTTCTTATTACGTCACTAAATCATCAACATTAAAACCTACAATCATTTCACTTTCTTATTACTTCACCAAATCCTCAACATTGAAACCTACAATCATTTCACTTTCTTATTACGTCACCAAATGATCAACATTGAAACCTACAATCATTTCACTTTCTTATTACGTCACAAAATCATCAACATTGAAACCTACAATCATTTCACTTTCTTATTACGTCACTAAATCATCAACATTGAACCCTACAATCATTTCACTTTCTTATTACGTCTCCAAATCCTCAACATTGAACCTACAATCATTTCACTTTCTTATTACGTCACTAAATCATCAATATTGAAACCTACAATCATTTCACTTTCTTATTACGTTACTAAATCACCAACATTGAAACCTACAATCATTTCACTTTCTTATTACTTCACCAAATCCTCAAAATTGAAACCTACAATCATTTCATTTTCTTATTACGTCACTAAATCATCCACATTGAAACCTACAATCATTTAACTTTCTTGTTACGTCCCCAAATCATCAACATTGAAACCTACAATCTTTTCACTTTCTTGTTACTTTACCAAATCCTCAACATTGAAACCTACAATCATTTCACTTTCTTATTATGTCACTAAATCATCAACATTAAAGCCTACAATCATTTCACTTTCTTTTTACGTCACTAAATCATCAACATTGAAACCTACAATCATTTCACTTTCTTGTTACGTCACTAAATCATCAACATTGAAACCTACAATCATTTCACTTTCTTATTACTTCACCAAATCCTCAACATTGAAACCTACAATCATTTCACTTTCTTATTACTTCACCAAATCCTCAACATTGAAACCTACAATCATTTCACTTTCTTGTTACGTCACTAAATCATCAACATTGAAACCTACAATCATTTCACTTTCTTGTTACGTCACTAAATCATCAACATTGAAACCTACAATCATTTCACTTTCTTGTTACTTCATCAAATCCTCAACATTGAAATCTACAATCATTTCACTTTCTTATTACGTCACAAAATCCTCAACATTGAAACCTACAATCATTTCACTTTCTTGTTACTTCACGAAATCCTCCACATTGAAACCTACAATCATTTCACTTTCTTATAACGTCACTAAATCATCAACATTGAAACCTACAATCATTTCACTTTCTTGTTACATCACTAAATCATCAACATTGAAACCTACAATCATTTCACTTTCTTGTTACGTCACTAAATCATCAACATTGAAACCTACAATCGTTTCACTTTCTTATTACGTCACCAAATCTTCACCATTGAAACCTACAATCATTTCACTTTCTTATTACGTCACTAAATCCTCAACATTGAAACCTACAATCATTTCACTTTCTTGTTACTTCACGAAATCCTCAACATTGAAACCTACAATCATTTCACTTTCTTATAACGTCACTAAATCATCAATATTGAAACCTACAATCATTTCACTTTCTTGTTACGTCACTAAATCATCAACATTGAAACCTACAATCATTTCACGTTCTTATTACGTCACCAAATCTTCACCATTGAAACCTACAATCATTTTACTTTCTTATTACGTCACCAAATCCTCAACATTGAAACCTACAATCAACTAATCTCCTTTGCGCTCCTTATGAAGCATGGTGCCACAACTATAGCTGCTCCCCTTACAGGAAGCCTACAACAAGCATTTCACATGCTCCTGCAGCCGTGGTTCCTCTGGCAAAGTGTATTATATGGTGAGGTGGGTAGCCCCATGCGAAACCTCATATTAGTCGCCTTGTATGACATGCCTGGGGGGTGCAGTAGTCCCATTCTTTATCACAGACCCTGGGGACTACACCAGACAACACTACACCAGGCAACACTACACCAGGCAACACTACACCAGGCAACACTACACCAGGCAACACCTACAATAAGATACGACAACATTCTTTTCCTTTCTGTGCTTCAGTTACATAAAACTCAAACAAAGCATCGATACTAAAGTAGGAACATAAACCCTAATTCCTTGTAACAAACCTATCTTTCTTTCGATTTATTGTTCACCCTTCTCTTCACATTCTTCAAGAACTGGCTTGATTACATCGTTAACGATACCAAGATCTGTCGTGTTGACTTCATTAACGATACCAAAAGCCAAAAGCATCTATCTCCAGTCCCATTATATCGCTCGGAGAGTAAGTCGGACGTTTTCAAAAAGTGTTCGCAAAATTTCAGATAAGGGGAAAGACGAAACACAAAGCAAATCAAAATGGAAAAGCATGGCTGGGAAAAGAGAAGGTAGTTTCGGTAAAACGTAAATGCTCATTTAATTCCATTTTGGCTCCATATGGAGCATGGAACCACAAATCTTGTCCTATTTACAAAAGTTTGCAATTCTTTGCAATACTTCTTAAAATTGACCTTATGTTACTGAATTATGTGTGCTGATCACTTTATTTGCTTCAACTTAAATTGTGTTGTAATGCTCCGTAACTTGACTGGCTGTAATTTACGCTGTGTAGTTATGCTCCGATGTGTAGTCTTCCGCGTTCAGTTTGAAGTCATGCTTAATCTGCAGGCCTGTTGCCCGGACAAAGTCCACAATCTTGTCAAGGTCAGCGCAGCAGCCCTATAAGCTTCTGCCTGAGCTCAACGCCCACTAGCCAGGTCAGGCGTGTTGGGTCATCATTGGTTGGGCAGTTTTGGAGAATGTGTTAGTAATGGTTGATGTAGCAAGAAGAGATGTGGTCCGCGCGCAGGCATACGTCATGGCCACTGTCACGTAGGGTTTATATTCATTTAATTTCCTACAACTTCTTCCTATTCGTTCACCCAAATTCTCTCTTTTATTATCTCTGCATTTCATTTTTTCCTGTATATTTTTCATCCATTCGTTTTGCGAATATTATTTTCATATAATTCGCAAACTTTACCTGTTTCTTTCTCAAAACTGAGAATCGCGCTAGGACGATATTACGTAGATGTCAGGGCTGCAGGGCGTCAGAAGGCGTGATAAGTCGGTTCGCTGAACATAGGACGTAGCAAATCGTCTACATTCTCACCGAGCGCGCGAGCTTCTTCTCGGCATAAGTCCCGGTGAGGTGTGATACTTTACATCTGCACCGGTCAGTATCCAGACATTTGTCTGGAAAATCCCAAACTGACACGGCGCTCACTTGGGCCATGGTCAGCTGTAGTGTGAAAACTGCCCTGCATTCGAGTCAGGCTGTCTGGGATTTGAAACTGACACGCGTACATCGTGGTCAGTAGGTGACAGTTACGACACGCGTTAAGCGGACGTAAATGTTGGGAGTAGGGGAGATAATTTCGCTTGGCGAAATAAGTTTGGGCCCTTTGTCTGATTTTAAGATATTGGCCAAGTTTGAAACTTTAATTTCATTCTCGCTCATAGACTCCACAGTAGATAGGTCGCTCGAAAACAGAATAGCTGTTAGCGAAGATCTCAGTTTGTTTCGGCAATTTGTCGAACTTCTAGACTTCCAGAAATATTTTCAGCATTTTTATTCTTAAGTTGTGCGACTACCTGTAATTCTGTGGTTGAGGTAATTAATATGATAGATATATAGATTTTGTGAGTGTTAAAGTGTTAAATCGCTTAATTCATTTTAATCTATTTCTTTAGCGCAGAAGAGAAATAAAGTGATAGGCTATTATATTTTCTAGGGAAGCATTCAGTGGAAAGCAGATTAAAATTACAATTTCTAGCTTATAACGGCAATTGTAGCTATTTATAAATTTAATTTAACTGCTAATACTCAGTCGAGTGTATTTTTTCTAAACTAACGTATAAACTCTAGAATCCAGCCTCATGAATGGTGACGGAATACGCACGTGTTCTTAATTTATGAGGATTGCTGATTTTTAAATATAACTTACGTCACGGGAAGTTTAAATGATAAGCAAAGCTCTCTGCTTGCAAGTTTAAATGTAAGTTTTAACCAGTACAGATTCTGTTTATTATATTATATGTGTTATTTTTCCTCCACACAGTGAAAGTTTTGGGGTGACCCTAACTTTACCAGCACCTAGTAGTAGTTTCCATACTTGTGAAGAAATAGACAGTCCTTATTTTGAACCACGTGGGTTTTCTCAAGTAACACTGATCTGACGGTGCAAGTTAGACAGAAATACTAATATCCCTATAACGGGTTTTCAAAGACTGTAATGATAAATACTGGACCTTGGAGCCAGCACTTAATTTCTTCTAGAAACTCTATATAATTTGCTGCCTGGTGGCGTGAATATTAACAATCATTTCCCGACTAGATTATATCTTGTGGACAAATCTGTGGTGTGACTAAAGTGAATCCTATACTGAGGGAAGGCACCGACCTGACATTCATCATTTTTTAGAAACCTACGCTATTGACACTGTGCTCTGCTAACTCCCGCGCCTGGAATAATTGTTAGGTGACTTAATCAGACATTTGAACAAATTTGCATACCCAAGTAGTCGTTCCCGGAGACTCCAAGTTAAATACGTCTTTTGGAACTGGGGACTTCTTGGCAGAAGACTGCATTTTTTGAGTCTGTGTGAAAATCTAAAATCAATGTGTTCCAAGAGGCAGCGAGCAAAGTCGTGAGTACCTGAATGAGAAGCCATGGCGGAATGAATGAGTGTACGCTGGTCTGAGTGATATTTTCACTATTATATCTTTGACACCCTGTTGCTGTCCTAATTTTTTTTTTCAATCTGCATAATTTGTTGCTAAGGCTAGAGTTCTTGTGTTTTTGTCTTAGGTTAAATCAGATTTTTTTCAAACTCTGTGCATATAATTACGAGATAAAACAAAGAAACTCTTAGACTCAAACCCTATGTATCTGTGACTCGGGCGCCATCATCTGTTCTCTTAACGGGGCCGGGCTAAACCTAGAGTTAACACTATAACGGGGCTATCATCCTTGCAACATTTCCTTGATTTTTTATGACTATGTGTATATGTATTTTCCTTGATGTACTTTCTTTGATGTTGTGAGCCGATTTTTTCCTGATAATAAAATCGCTCTTGAACTTAATAATCGTGTTTGGTCAGCTCGTTCTAGATAATATATATATCATTGTTATAGTTTTCCCACGTCTGTGTGTTTACCTGTCGTCACGTGTATGTGCGTGCCTGTGAGTGATAGAAATATACGTAATATGTATATTGGTGTAGTCTGTCTGACGCTGTAACAACTGTTGTAGAAGATAGGTGAGAGAGAGAAGAATTCTTTTCGCTTTCAGAGACAGCCACTATATCAAAATCTATCATCTCACGTGTGTGGAAATTCTATTACCTTTCACTAACTCTCACTGAGTCTATCACCTATTCAAACCTATTCAGAAGGGACCAAACCTAGTCTTAATTCTCCTATCGGAAATCTACGACAAATGAGGGCTCGTTTCCGGTCTTTGAACTTAGAATAGGAAGACGAGTACGACAAACGTGGACTCGTCTATCTGGATTTTGTATTTAAGATTCTTATTCTGAAATAGAGTAAGAGTGTGATGTCTTGTGAGTTGTGTATCTTTTTAAAAAAATTACCCCCTAGACTAGCGATCTGTTTACGGGCGTGCTGACCACACAAACTAATAAGTTTTTTTTTTTCCACAGCATCTTTGAATAATATACATTTTGGTTACAGGTTGATTTTGTCGGGATATATGTTAACTGCTGATTGTAATACTAAATGCTGGTAAAGTGGTGAGTGTATAACATTCACTGGGTACTGAGGCAGAACGGCGTTTGAACTAAGTTAAGGAGTGTGTTTCGGACTTTTTGTCCAGATTAATTCCCTCCCTTACCCGATCTGACTTCAGGGGCGAACTTATAGTGGATTTTTAAAAATTAAGGGATTATTTTTCTCTTTAATTTTTGCAATATTCTTTTGCTTTTCCACTGTAGCAACTTATTTTTCAGAAGTAATCTTAACTACCATTTAGTTGGCGTAGTCGTGTTTTGCATTAAGTGCTTTATTGCCGATAATAGCAGCGATAGTTAGATTTTACTTTGGAGGAGGTATCCCAGGGTTAAGGATATCATCTTTTGATTTTTGGTAATTTTTTTTTTCTCGTAAGTGGTAGGAACCAGTGTATCCTTTTTCCTATTTTCTTTCTCCACTAGTCTCAGTCATTGACATAATATGGCCGAGAGGGCAAAGCTTAGACAACTCCTCAGGGACGAAGCGAGAGAGGAGGGACTGGAAGGAGAGGAAGCGAAAGCTTTTGTCAGGGACGAACTTGAGAGATATGATGCGGAGAGGAAAGCAGCTGAAGCTAAAGAGGAAAAAGAAGCAGCGGAGAGGAAAGAAGCGGAAGACCGGCTATTACAGCAGAAGAAGATGGATGAGGAAATGGAAATTCGCAGGGCGAACGAACGAGAGAAGGAGAGACAGCACGAGGAACGAGAGAAGGTGAGACAGCATGAGGAAAGAGAAAATGAGCAACGACGCACAGCATGAGCTGGCGCTTTAAAGACTCTAGAGTTCCAAGTCGTGGTGCTGCCTCTACCTCCAGCAATGGAGAGTCTTCTCCTCATTCTTCCTTAACTGACCCTGCTAACACTCAATCTCTTCAACTAAATGCTATGTCTTTCACTCTTGAATCTTTTCCTTGTCCAAATGAGAAGATTGACACATGGTTAGAAAAATTTGAGAAAATTGCAACTTTGTACGGGTTAGAGAGGTCGCGTTGGAATATGAAACTTTCCCAGGCCCTAAAAGGTTCTGCTTATGATGTTTATTCTAAGCTGGAAAGTAGCCAACAAGACGACTACGATGTGTTGAAGAAAGCGTTAATGGAGCGCTTTGAAATGAACGCTCGCAAGTTTTTGCAACTGTTTCGCAACAGCCGGAAAGAGAATTCTGAAACTTTTCACCAGTTCTCATCGCGTCTTAAGGGATATCTAACAAAGTGCCTTGAGCTTTCGCAGCTCCCCTCTACCTATGAAGGTCTTGAGGAACTTGTTCTAACTGAACAAATAAAGAACACTTTGTCTGCTGATACCCCGAGATTTCTCGCTGAGCAGGGGGCAGAAAAACTTGAAGACATTTTGGAAAAGTCTGAGCGTTATCACAATGCGCTGGCTGAACTACCGGCCACAAAGCGGAAACCGACAGAGGAGCATTTTCGAAAACATAACCTAGAGCAATCTTCTCAGGCTTCTAACCAAAACAACCACAGAGAAACTGGACCTCAAAACCCCCTCCTGAAAAAATCCAAGTTCTACAAGAACAAGTACCCCAACCACCCCAAACAGTCTGATCAACCCGACCGACCTACATGGCAGCGTAGCCAGAAAGGACAAGGTGGCAAAGGGAGAACCCCCGAGCACGGGACATATGATCAGACCGAGCACACCGAGCCTAAACGCATCGGATGCTTATTAACAGTCTCGCAAGGCGGAATTATTGACAGTGATTCCCAACCTCTTGGGGATAGACCCTCAACGCGAGGTATTGTTATTTTGAACGGTTCTCAAACTTCTTGCTTATTTGACACGGGGCTTTCTTACGATTGCATTGTTGCCAGAAACCTGGTTAAACCCGGTCAAGAGACAGGAGAGACCGTCAAACTTTGTGGAGTTCGTAAGAGTGATGCACCTACAGCGCTTCCCATCGCATTGGTGGAGATACACTCTGACTTTGTCAGAGGTGTGATCAAAGCGGCTGTTATGGATGATCCCATCTACCCAGTCATACTTGGCGGGAGATACGTGTGTATTGGGAAACCGGAAGAGCCGATTGTGGCAGCAGTAACTACAAGAGGGCAAACCAAGAAGGAACGGGAGCCTGCGCCAAATTTGTTACCTATGGAACTTAAAGAAGCGCAATACAAGGACCCTACTTTGGCACCCTGCTTTAGGAAACTGCCCATGGCTAAGGAACCCAAACAGCACGGGGACATTTTTTCTGAGGATGGCGTACTTTATCGGAAAACGGGCAAGCCTGACCAAGGTTACAACCAGCTCCTAGTACCGAAACAGTACAGAAGCCAAATCCTAGAAATGGGGCACTCTCTTCCCTTTAGCGGACATATGGGACAGAACGCCACAAACCAACGTATAACCACTCATTATTGGTGGCCAGGAGTGAATACTGATATTATCAGATATGTCAAATCCTGTGCCCAGTGCCAACGTGTACCACCCAAGCAACGGACCCCCCCAGTCCACATGGGTGAAATGCCAATAATGGGAACACCATTCGAACGGGTTGTGATCGACATTTTAGGGCCTTTCGAAAGGACTAAAAGAAGGAACAGGTTCATCCTGACCTTAGTCGATACATGCACTTTATGGGCAGAAGCTATCCCGCTAACATGCGCAGATGCCAAGCATGTCGCAGAAGCCCTCGTGCAGATTTTCACTCGGTTGGGATTCCCTCAGCAAGTGTTGACGGATAATGGATCTCCATACCGAAACCTGTTGATGGATGAGATCGTTAAGATCTTGAGGACCCAGCACATCCACACTAAGCCATATACTCCGGCCGGAAATGGGCTCGTGGAACGTGCTAATGGAAACCTCACCATGATGCTAAGTAAGCTGGCACAAGTGAAACCTGAAGATTGGGATCTCTGTATTCCTGCAGCATTATTTGGCTACAGAGAATCTCCTCATACTTCCACAGGATTTCCGCCAGCTACACTCTTATTCGGCAGACCCATTAAGGGCCCGCTTGAAGCCTTACTTCAGTCTCTGACAGACGAGAAGGCTGATGAGACAGTTGTCTCAGCCAGTAAATATGTGTCGGTTTTAAAGGAACGGTTGAAAACTAGGGTGGGACCTAGCAACGACTAACTTTAAGCGAGCACGCACCAAGCACGCTAACCGATACAGGAAAGTCGCGGAAGAGAGAGAACTGGAAGCAGGAGAGAAAGTTTTGGTGTTGCTCCCTACCGAGAACAACCAACTGAAGATCGGATGGCAAGGGCCGTTTACCGTCCTGAAAAAGATTTCTAAGGCTAACTACCAGATCTCTATTGAAGGAAAGGAGAAGGTTTTCCATTTAAATCTCTTAAAGAGATACTTGGAAAAAACCAGTGCCAACCTCCGACCATCTCCTGACGATCGCCAAAACTGACGAAGATGACGATAGTGGCAGGGATATTCCACCGCTATCACAGGAAATCTTTCAAAAATGTCAGAAGCGGCGACGCTCTTTCAAGCGCGCATATGAGACATTCCAGGGGAAGGAAACTTTGAGGAGTGGACTTGAGTAGGAATTGGACAGAGATGGAGGGGGAAGAGGAGAGGGAAGAAGACAGACACCCCGAAGCTACGGTTATAGGAAATTAAACTCCATAACGTAGACATGGAGTGCTTCCATATCTTAAAGGGGGGAGGCTCTGTCACGTAGGGTTTATATTCATTTAATTTCCTACAACTTCTTCCTATTCGTTCACCCAAATTCTCTCTTTTATTATCTCTGTATTTCATTTTTTCCTGTATATTTTTCATCCATTCGTTTTGCGAATATTATTTTCATATAATTCGCAAACTTTACCTGTTTCTTTCTCAAAACTGAGAATCGCGCTAGGACGATATTACGTTGATGTCAGGGCTGCAGGGCGTCAGAAGGCGTGATAAGTCGGTTCGCTGAACGCAGGACGTAGCAAATCGTCTACATTCTCACCGAGCGCGCGAGCTTCTTCTCGGCATAAGTCCCGGTGAGGTGTGATACTTTACATCTGCACCGGTCAGTATCCAGACATTTGTCTGGAAAATCCCAAACTGACACGGCGCTCACTTGGGCCATGGTCAGCTGTAGTGTGAAAACTGCCCTGCATTCGAGTCAGGCTGTCTGGGATTTGAAACTGACACGCGTACATCGTGGTCAGTAGGTGACAGTTACGACACGCGTTAAGCGGACGTAAATGTTGGGAGTAGGGGAGATAATTTCGCTTGGCGAAATAAGTTTGGGCCCTTTGTCTGATTTTAAGATATTGGCCAAGTTTGAAACTTTAATTTCATTCTCGCTCATAGACTCCACAGTAGATAGGTCGCTCGAAAACAGAATAGCTGTTAGCGAAGATCTCAGTTTGTTTCGGCAATTTGTCGAACTTCTAGACTTCCAGAAATATTTTCAGCATTTTTATTCTTAAGTTGTGCGACTACCTGTAATTCTGTGGTTGAGGTAATTAATATGATAGATATATAGATTTTGTGAGTGTTAAAGTGTTAAATCGCTTAATTCATTTTAATCTATTTCTTTAGCACAGAAGAGAAATAAAGTGGTAGGCTATTATATTTTCTAGGGAAGCATTCAGTGGAAAGCAGAATAAAATTACAATTTCTAGCTTATAACGGCAATTGTAGCTATTTATAAATTTAATTTAACTGCTAATACTCAGTCGAGTGTATTTTTCTAAACTAACGTATAAACTCTAGAATCCAGCCTCATGAATGGTGACGGAATACGCACGTGTTCTTAATTTATGAGGATTGCTGATTTTTAAATATAACTTACGTCACGGGAAGTTTAAATGATAAGCAAAGCTCTCTGCTTGCAAGTTTAAATGTAAGTTTTAAACCAGTACAGATTCTGTTTATTATATTATATGTGTTATTTTTCCTCCACACAGTGAAAGTTTTGGGGTGACCCTAACTTTACCAGCACCTAGTAGTAGTTTCCATACTTGTGAAGAAATAGACAGTCCTTATTTTGAACCACGTGGGTTTTCTCAAGTAACACTGATCTGACGGTGCAAGTTAGACAGAAATACTAATATCCCTATAACGGGTTTTCAAAGACTGTAATGATAAATACTGGACCTTGGAGCCAGCACTTAATTTCTTCTAGAAACTCTATATAATTTGCTGCCTGGTGGCGTGAATATTAACAATCATTTCCCGACTAGATTATATCTTGTGGACAAATCTGTGGTGTGACTAAAGTGAATCCTATACTGAGGGAAGGCACCGACCTGACATTCATCATTTTTTTAGAAACCTACGCTATTGACACTGTGCTCTGCTAACTCCCGCGCCTGGAATAATTGTTAGGTGACTTAATCAGACATTTGAACAAATTTGCATACCCAAGTAGTCGTTCCCGGAGACTCCAAGTTAAATACGTCTTTTGGAACTGGGGACTTCTTGGCAGAAGACTGCATTTTTTGAGTCTGTGTGAAAATCTAAAATCAATGTGTTCCAAGAGGCAGCGAGCAAAGTCGTGAGTACCTGAATGAGAAGCCATGGCGGAATGAATGAGTGTACGCTGGTCTGAGTGATATTTTCACTATTATATCTTTGACACCCTGTTGCTGTCCTAATTTTTTTTTTCAATCTGCATAATTTGTTGCTAAGGCTAGAGTTCTTGTGTTTTTGTCTTAGGTTAAATCAGATTTTTTTCAAACTCTGTGCATATAATTACGAGATAAAACAAAGACAACTCTTAGACTCAAACTCTATGTATCTGTGACTCGGGCGCCATCATCTGTTCTCTTAACGGGGCCGGGCTAAACCTAGAGTTAACACTATAACGGGGCTATCATCCTTGCAACATTTCCTTGATTTTTTATGACTATGTGTATATGTATTTTCCTTGATGTACTTTCTTTGATGTTGTGAGCCGATTTTTTCCTGATATTAAAATCGCTCTTGAACTTAATAATCGTGTTTGGTCAGCTCGTTCTAGATAATATATATATCATTGTTATAGTTTTCCCACGTCTGTGTGTTTACCTGTCGTCACGTGTATGTGCGTGCCTGTGAGTGATAGAAATATACGTAATATGTATATTGGTGTAGTCTGTCTGACGCTGTAACAACTGTTGTAGAAGATAGGTGAGAGAGAGAAGAATTCTTTTCGCTTTCAGAGACAGCCACTATATCAAAATCTATCATCTCACGTGTGTGGAAATTCTATTACCTTTCACTAACTCTCACTGAGTCTATCACCCATTCAAACCTATTCAGAAGGGACCAAACCTAGTCTTAATTCTCCTATCGGAAATCTACGACAGCCACAAAACCCATACCCTGCAGACCCGAGTGGTACAGTCCCAGTTACGATGGTTTGGCCGTGTCTGATTTGGGAGAAGATCGGCTACATTTACACATATGGGAAACTAAGAGCCATGTATCTAGACCTCCAGGACGACCCAGAGTCCGCCGGGAGGACAACATTAGACAATCTCTGAAGGACCGAGGACTAGTTTGGGACTAGGCCAGTAAGACGACAGCCGATTGCATAGTAAACGCTCTCTCTAGCTATTGTGTACACCCCAGGGTTGAAGAGAAACGATTAAGTACGTGATGCTCCGCCGCGATCGGTTGCGCTTATTTAGTAACATCCTTGGTTTTATTTATCTACTCGGTAATGAATATACTCCGTATTTGTACTTAATCATTGATTTATTTATTTATTACCCTTCAGCAATCTGCAGCGCAGCAGTCAACACATTCAAACTAAAATTTCTTGTCCTGCGTTATTTATTCATAGTTTGTCCAGGTACTTTTTAAAAAAAATCCCCTTCATGTTTGTGTCTAATTCACACCTCTGCGTTTTGTTTTTTTTTGGTGTGGTCCACATTTGCTATCTTACATCTGGGATACCAGAACCAGAACTGCCTTGTAGTGACATCAACTAGTTTTTCTCAATGTGTGTCGCATCCAAATACCAGCGTCTTCTCCTGACACCTTTTTGCACTGGTGTTTGTTTGATTCTTGTCATCAGTTCCACATTGGTGATCTTGTCATTCCATTTCAATCTTGTTATTTTACGCAATCACCTATTTATGAAAGTGTCTCTCTTTTTGTGATTATCATTTTTGTGGTTCTCCATGTTCAGATCCATAGACTACGAAACTCCCCAAATGAGTCGACGACTTCTTGGCTGGACTTGATTAACTTTTAACCTCCAAATATTTGCCAATACAATGAAAGCTCCGCTTGCCTTTTGTCTTCTTATTTTCATATCATTATCAATTGTGTCACCTTTGTCAAAACTAGGGCTGTGGAGTCGCCCGCCAAAAAATCTTCCAATTCCGATTTCTGAAATTTTATAAGTCGGACTCCCGATTAGAGATTTTTATTAGTCTTACTTACTTACTTACTTAGTCGTTCTTCTTCTACCGTGAGGTGTAGAGGTTTGTATGAGAGAGCGCCATACTATTCTAACGGCTGTCTTCCTCCTGGCTTGGTTCCATTCTAGTCCTCGGTCCTTCAAAAATTGTCTAATGTTGTCCTCCCAGCGGACTTTGGGTCGTCCGGGAGGTCTGGATCCCTGCCTCTTAGTTTTCCATGCTTGCCGTGGTAGCCGATCTTCTCCCATTCTGCAGACATGGCCAAACCATCTTAGTTGGGACTATTCTACTTGGGTCTGCGGGGGTTGGGTCTTTAGGCCTTGACGTATCGTCTGGTTGCGGACCATGTCTCTTCTTGTTACTTCAACCACCTTCCTCAGATACCTCATTTCTGAGGTTTTTTATTAGTCACATGGCATAAAATTCGAAGTTGGTGTCAGCACATTTTTTAGCGACTCCGACAACTAAAAACGGCCAACTCTACGACTGCGACTACACAGCCCTGGTCTATAATGCTTTCATGTTATGTGTACGATCCCACATCTACTCGGGATTTTTCTGCCAGTCTATCGTTTGTGGCATTTATTCTCATAAACTTTATCTTTTGTGTGTATTTGTTCAGACTGGATTACTGTCACCTCGCATCAATACAGTATTCTCATTTTTTTTTACAGCTGGTTACGGTTACAGGACAGAAGAGCAATTTGTCAGCAAAATATGAATTGTCCAGCTGACATAATTTTTTTTTACTCGATATAGTTTTCTTAATCAAGCTTGTGGTCAGCTACAGGAAAAAGTGACTTTTTTTTGTAGGCTTCAGGGTTTTAGAGATTTTTAACGCATTCTTCTTCTTCTTCTTCGTACACTCTCAGACGTCCACTTGAATGTTCTCAAAGAAAGCAGTAGTCAGTTTGAGGCTATTTGAATCCCCGTAAAGCTTTTCCACGAAAGGAGCTGGCGTCGGCCATATGCACTTTCTCTGTACCACATATAAGGGGCAACTTTGAAGCATATGTTCAGCAGTCATTTTATCAGTGCCACAGTTACACTGATCGGTAGTTCCTATCTTTAGCTTGTTGAATAGATGGTATCTCAATCTGTTGTGGCCAGTGCGGAGTCTGAAGATTACCACTTGTTCTCATCTGGAGCTGGTAGTAAGCATCATTCTGTGTGTGTGCCCTGGATGTTCTACATTCCATTTGTTTCTGTAACTAATTCTGATAAAACTCTTTGCCTCCTCAAAAGTTATGCTTGCATCAGGCTGAGGTAGATGTGAACCTTCTTTTGCCATACTGTCAGCCTCTTCATTGCCGGCGATATTACAATGAGATGGGATCCATTAGATCACAACACTTTTGAATCGTTGACAAAGTTTGTGGAGCACTACTCTGAGATCATCCAGGTCTGTATTATTTTGGCTTTTCAACGTTGCAATTACTGATTGTGCATCAGTAAAGAAAGCAACTTGTCTCTCTGCCGTTTCTTCTGTCAATATAACCTCTGCTGCAGTTTTCAAGGCCTCTGCTTCTGCTCTGAAGTTGCTGGAGAATCGTCCTGTCGCCACTGACAGCCTTTTTTCTGCACCAGTGCTTAAGGTCAGAAAGACACCCCCACCTCCATTTTCTGTTGCATTTGTTGCTGATCCATCTGTGTATGCATGGGTCCAGGTGTTGCGTGGATAATGTTTCTCTATGTATTTTGTCGCTATGGATTTTCTATCTGTTGCAGTTTGGCTCTTTTTACTTTCAATTCCAGGAATGTTTTCTATCATTTTAGGGAAACGATTTTGTTTCCAAACTGGAAGCTTGTGTGCAGTGTAGATGGGTTTAACAGTGGATATTTCATCTATGGATATTGCTCTCATTTGTGGTTTGGTTGATTCTACATACGCATTCAAATTGAAGGAATGCGTATAGTCTTGGGCTCTACGCGAGACACCCCAGTTGTGACGATGCGGCACATGCATGGACTGCTGTCAATTAGATCCAGATATGCGATGTCCCAGGTAAATATTTGTATGTGAGTAACCAGAAACAAAAGGCATCCCTGCATGGGAACATTGCTAACATTAAAGGAACAAAAATAAAGAGGGGATATCATCGATGGCGCAGACAGGGGCAACTATTAGACAGGTGACCACAGCTTAAAATATATCCAAGGAGGAAGAATGGAGTAAGTCAGGTGAAAACTGGACGAATCACCAGCAAGTCGTCATCAGCTTTGGCAGACAATGTCATACTTTGGCCAATTGGAGGGTAGAACTGGAAATTGAACAGCTGATAAATGATCACGCTGGAATTATGATGCCATTGTGTACACTGTTGGGTCTTTAATTCGTGATGAGAAATCAGGGTGGGGCTTCTCTGCTAGAGGAAAGGGAAGAATCGTCGCTGAACATAGCGCGACTTACATGACAACAATCTCCAGCACGAGAATGGAGGGAGAGGTAGCCACTGCAGCCTTACGGTGGTTGTCTGAGACTCCACTATCAAGGGCAGTTTTTGTATCAGACTCACAATCCATGCTTCGGACGGTTCAAAGTGGATGACTCCGACATGAATGGAAAACCTCCATAGAAACCTCGAGTCTTCATGAACTTGTGTGGATCTACTGTTTTGGTCATGCAGGGATGCTCGCCAATGACAGAGTTGACAGAAAGAGCACCCACATAGAAGGTGCATTGAATATGGATAAGGGAGACGTACTAAAGGCAATTAATGATCGCATATTAGAGAATGACACTGCGATCGATAAATTATCAAAGCTAATATTGATGGAATTTGGCATCAAACGTAAAACCAGCATGGATGGACGTATGAGAGGACTCATCCGGTGCGTACACAACCAGCGTGTGTCGTAGATTTTTCGATAGGAGAATTAAGACTAGGTTTGGTCCCTTCTGAATAGGTTTGAATAGGTGATAGACTCAGTGAGAGTTAGTGAAAGGTAATAGAATTTCCACACACGTGAGATGATAGATTTTGATATAGTGGCTGTCTCTGAAAGCGAAAAGAATTCTTCTCTCTCTCACCTATCTTCTACAACAGTTGTTACAGCGTCAGACAGACTACACCAATATACATATTACGTATATTTCTATCACTCACAGGCACGCACATACACGTGACGACAGGTAAACACACAGACGTGGGAAAACTATAACAATGATATATATATTATCTAGAACGAGCTGACCAAACACGATTATTAAGTCCAAGAGCGATTTTAATATCAGGAAAAATCGGCTCACAACATCAAAGAAAGTACATCAAGGAAAATATATATACACATAGTCATAAAAATTCAAGGAAATGTTGCAAGGATGATAACCCCCTTATAGTGTTAACTCTAGGTTTAGCCCAGCCCCGTTAAGAGAACAGATGATGGCGTCAGAGTCACAGATACATAGGGTTTGATTCTAAGAGTTTTTTCTTTGTTTTATCTCGTAATTATATGCACAGAGTTTGAAAAAAATCTGATTTAACCTAAGACAAAAACACAAGAACTCTAGCCTTAGCAACAAATTATGCAGATTGAAAAAAAAAATTAGGACAGCAACAGGGTGTCAAAGATATAATAGTGAAAATATCACTCAAACCAGCGTACACTCATTCATTCCGCCATGGCCTCTCATACAGGTACTCACGACTTTGCTCGCTGCCTCTTGGAACACACTGATTTTAGATTTTCACACAGACTCAAAAAATGCAGTCTTCTGCCAAGAAGTCCCCAGTTCCAAAAGACGTATTTAACTCGGATGTCTCCGGGAACGACTACTTGGGTGTGCAAATTTGTTCAAATGTCTGATTAAGTCACCTAACAATTATTCCAGGCGCGGGAGTTAGCAGAGCACAGTGTCAATAGCGTAGGTTTCTAGAAATGATGAATGTCAGGTCGGTGCCTTCCCTCAGTATAGGATTCACTTTAGTCACACCACAGATTTGTCCACAATATATATATATATATATATATATAGTCGGGAAATGTTAGTTAATACTTGAAGTATTTCGCGCCACCAGGCAGAAAAATTACGTAGAGTTTCTAGAAGAAATTAAGATCTGGCTCCAAGGTCCAGTATTTATCATTACAGTCTTTGAAAACCCGTTATTGGGATATAGTATTTCTGGCTAACTCGGGTTGCATATGCACTGTTTAGACCAGTGGTACTTAAGAAACCCACGTGGTTCAAAATAAGGACTGTCTATTTCTTCACAAGTATGGAAACTACTACTAGGTGCTGGTAAAGTTAGGGTCACCCCAAAACTTTCACTGTGTGGAGGAAAAATAACACATATAATATAATAAACAGAATCTGTACTGGTTATAACTTACATTTAAACTTGCAAGCAGAGAGCTTTGCTTATCATTTAAACTTCCCGTGACGTAAGTTATATTTAAAAATCAGCAATCCTCATAAATTAGGAACACGTGCGTATTCCGTCACCATTCATGAGGCTCGATTCTAGAGTTATACGTTAGTTTAGAAAAATACACTCGACTGAGTATTAGCGGTTAAATTAAATTCATAAATAGCTACAATTGCCGTTATAAGCTAGAAATTTTAATTTTATTCTGCTTTCCACTGAATGCTTCCCTAGAAAATATAATAGCCTACCACTTTATTTCTCTTCTGCGCTAAAGAAATAGATTAAAATGAATTAAGCGATTAAACACTTTAACACTCACAAAAACTATATATCTATCATATTAATTACCTCAACCACAGAATTACAGGTAGTCGCACAACTTAAGAATAAAAATGCTGAAAATATTTCTGGAAGTCTAGAAGTTCGACAAATTGCCGAAACAAACTGAGATCTTCGCTAACAGCTATTCTGTTTACGAGCAACCTATCTACTGTGAGTCTATGAGCGAGAATGAAATTAAAGTTTCAAACTTGGCCAATATCTTTAAAATCAGACAAAGGGCCCAAACTTATTTCGCCAAGCGAAATTATCTCCCTTGTCCGTATAACACCTTCGTCCGCTTATCGCGTGACGTAACAGCCATCAGTGGCCGAGGGCTTGCATGAGTTGCAAATCTCAGACCACCGTCTGCAGTGCGGAGTGGATTTTCACGCTAAGCCGGGTTTTTCCTGACGAAAAACCTCATGCGTTTACTGAAATGCAGACTCTCTGTCTACTTTCCATGTCCCTCGGGTGAATTTTCACGCCCCAGGCCAGAGACCCTCAGACGAATGTCTAGCGAATGCTGTAAATTCACGCCTATCGTCCGACCAGCGCGACTGACATGTACGCAATACCACCCAGGTGCGATTCTCAGTTTTAGAGAAAGGAAAACAGGTAAAGTTTGCGAATTATATGAAAATAATATTCGCAAAACGAATGGATGAAAAATATACAGGAAAAAAAAATACAGAGATAATAAAAGAGAGAAATCGGGTGAAAGAATAGGAAGAAGATGTAGGAAATTAAATGAATATAAACCCTACGTGACAGCGTGCAACAGGAACAATTAGCATTCAAACCATTCGACATTGGCTGAAGGAGACTGAACACCTATGGGTTTGCCCGGAGTGCAATGTCACCGATTATGATCAACAACAATAACAGGATGGGGTAATCAGCCCCATGACCATCCGTCCATAGTGGCCTTCTACGACATGCATGTTAAGCTACAGTGATGCTATACTATTCTTCGCTTCTCATTTCAGGGTAACACATGCTTAATCACGATTGGCTATAATTAAATTGTTTTCACCAAATATCGAGGTCAGAAAACCCCTTCTAGATAGCACTTTGGCTTAATCTTAAATAAGCTAATGAGCACTGACGCCTTATGATATTTTACGCTCATTCGCTTTATGTCGTCTTGAAGTGAGAACACGGCTAGCTCTTCCAAAAGAATGTTCTAGATTTAGGATAATTTAAAGCGCATAAATGTTATGTTACATAAACGCATTTATTTTCTGTGATTTCATTTAAGATTTCAGCGAAGGTTTCCCGTGATGATAAGACACCACTATACACATAGCGTTAAACCGAAAAAGGTGGGGGGGGGGGGGGGGGGGGTGTGAGAGAAGAGAGATCTTCTGACCATCAGAAATGTTGCTAGTTGTCAAGTGTTGTGGTTCTTTTCATTCATTCATTTCCCTTTTCTCTACTTTGATAGCATGAATCCACTTCTGACATTTAATTATCCACACAAAATACCCTAATTATAACCAAGAGTGTCCACCTCGAATCAGGTTGAACGATGTATCGTATCTCCAAAGTTTACAAAGGAACAAAATTAAGCCACCACTAAAGCTGCCCTCCCTCCGCCCTTTTTTGCTGGAAGCATGTTCAAAGCCACATCCTCTCGTATCTAGGTTTTATATAGCTATTTGTTTTACATGATGAATTAGCCAATTTCATGCATAAACGTATGTAATGGGCCAGAATAATGCCCAGATTAATGTTCTCCCCTGTGCGTTTTCTCTCAACACAAGCGCTTTTGAATGTCATATTACCGACTCCATTTTGGTAAGAGAACACCCATGTAGTCCACCGTGGGTCGACGTCACAGGAAAGACGCGAATCACTCCATGTATTCTTCCGCGTTCATGCCACTGAGAAGTCAAAAGGCACCTTAGATTTCTGCGCACTGTGTGATTCGGTCAGTGTATGGTTTAAAGAGAAAAGCGTACCAGTGATCAAGCCAGTGCGGGGCTCTGGGACTGACACAAGGGTCAAGGTTAGTACAACCAGCTGTCTCCCTGGTCAAACATCTTTTGCTGGGTGCCTCTAAATCCCAGCATCTGGATGTCCCCAACTCCGATACACAGGATTCCAGGTGCCTGAAATCCTCCCATCCTGATGGCATCCCGGCCCATGCACACAGCTGAGAATACCTAAGGCCCTCTCCCCGTACGCGTAATAACAGTGACAATATTAGTTATAATAATAACAATAGTAATACTACTAAAGAAAAACAAAATCAAACAAATAATAATTAATAAACAAAAACTAACAAACCATTAAAAAAAATAATTGAGTACTCATAATATAGGAGGCCGTAAGGAGGCAGCCCCTCCATCATGCAAAGGTACAACAGGCCAATCACCTGTTTGCCTTAAAACACGATTACAAACAGGACTGATTCTAAAGGCGACGAACTAGAACGGACTACGGACTACCACTTATGGAACTTGGAACACAAGAAGTATAAATGGGAAGGAAGAGGAGCGAGAGGAAGAGATGAGGAAAGCAAAAATAGAAATCCTGGCTATAACGGAAACGAAGAAAATGGGACAAGTAGTTAGGGATGCTCCACAGCAGTGTCCCCACATCTGAAAGAGTTAAAGGGGGCGTGCGTTGTATTGTGGCAAAAAACGATAGGATAGTATCAAGGGATGGAACGTTGTCTCGGAACGCATTATGGTCCTTAAACAAAAAGAAGGAGAAACCATAGTCAACCTTGTCATTGTGTATGGGCCAAATGAAGATAAGCGAGCAGAAGTCAAGGAGGAATTCTTCGAGCTGCTTTAAAGGACAGTGGGCGACTGCCTAGATGAGATTATCACTCTCGGAGATTTCAATGCTAGAGTTGAAAATGACCATGCTAGATGGGGTGGAGTTATCGGAAGATATGGAGAAGATACTCTTAATGACAATGGAAAGCGACTCCTTAGATTTTGCACTGAGCAAAATTTGATCATTACAAACACAAAGTTCCCCCATAAGCGCATACATGCATACATTAGATGTGAACCAACAAAGAAAGAGAATCAGTGATCGATTATGCCATAGTTAGGACGAGTTAATTCAAGGATGTCCAGGTTGCTAGAGTCTGCAGGGGGACAGAGATTTGAAGTGATCACTACCTGGTAACAATCAAAAGAACAACTGAAAGAGTTGCTCGACCTAAGAATTGCATAACATCACGCAAGAAGCTAAGTAAACGAACAAGAGAAATGAGCATTAAGACCTACAAGCTGAGAGAACCAGAAGTTAAGACCAGATATCAGGGGTTTATTGCTACAGCAGTGAGAAACCCAGAAGAACAACCTGATGACCTAGAAACCCTCTGGCTTAAATTCAAGAACATCATAAAGACAGCTGCAGCAGAAGCTTGTAGTGCGACTTGGGAAGAAGAGAAAGAGGACACCTTGGTGGACAGAGAAAGTTAAGGAGAAAATAATAGAGAAGAAAATGGCATGGAATCAATACTTAGAAGCTAAAAACACAGCAGGACAAATAGAGAAATATAGAGAATATGTGATACTCAGAACAGAAGCAAAGAACAAGCTGCTACCAGCAAAACAGAAGTCCTGGGAACAATTGGGAGAAAAGCTAGAAAAAGATGAGCAAGAAAACCAGAAATTGTTCTAAAAGACCCTAAAGAACATGAGGAAGGAAAAACAGTGCCCTCTTAAATTTATAAAGCAAGGCAAATTGCTTACTGCCCCAAAGGAAATAATGGAAAGATGGAAAGAATATTTCTCAGAACTCATTGATGGTGAGCAAGGTCAAGCATCATAAATGATAACCATTAGTACAGAAGAGGAAACTAATGGTTGTGAAGATGACATAAAGATGGCAGAACTGAAGGCATCGCTGGAGAAAATCAAGATGGGCAAAGCAGAAGGGCATGATGGTATAACACCAGAAATGGTTAAGTACATGGGAGCATCAGGCGACATATTACTCCTGAGGGTCCTACAGGCAGCGTGGTGCAACAAGACCATACCAAAGGATTGGGAGATTGCCGTCATAACACCGATTTTCAAAAAGGGTGACAACCGACAATGTGGAAACCATAGAAGCATATCCCTTCTCAGCGTCCCTGGTAAAATCTACTCTAGAATCCTGGATCAGAGTCTCAGCCTAAAAGCAAGGCCACAAATGGATGAAGTCCAGTGTGGCTTTCGAGCAAACCGAAGTACTCAAGACATCATCAGCAAATGCCAGCTCTGAAATACAGACCTGTCTCATCTTCCAGTACCCCACTGAATACTTTCTTGTTCTCTCCTTATATGCCTTGATGACATCGTCGATGAGGAGTATGAAAAGATAAGGTGACAGGTTATCACCTTGTCTTACACCAGTGGTGGTCCTGAACTCTTCTGACTTATGGTTTCCTCACATAATTTCTGCAAGACTTGTAGAAGCTCTGTATAGCATGAATCAGAGGTACTGGAATGTTCTTCCTTGCCAAACAGTCCCAAAGTTTGCTCCAGGGAACCATATCAAACGCCTTTTCCAGATCTATGAAACAAAGATGGATCTCACTCTTATACTCAAGGGCCTTTTCACTCAGCTGTCTGAGTGTGAAGATTAAGTCTTGAGTACTTCAGTTTGCTCGGAATCCGCACTGGACCTCATCCAAATATGGCTCAGCTAGGCGTCCGAGAGTCAAAGAACTCTAGGATTCTAGAGTAGATTTTACCAGGTGTGGTGAAGTGGGATGTTATAAATATTTATAAGGGACTTAGTGTACTGACTGAGATCAGCTGTGAAGGTATATATATATCTAATAAGAGTAGTATATTATATATATAACCTTACTTGCTACCACATATCTATATATCTCAGTCAGAATTATTCTGGAATAGTGTGATGCTACGTTATGTGTCTAGGGTATGAGTATGGTGAAGTGTAAGTCACAACAACAGACAGATAAACAATTTAATTTAATCCACTACTCTTGACAACACGGTGACACTCACATACATATAACACTCTACAAAGATATCTTAAAAGAGTCACTAATAAACTTTCAAATAACAATATGTATTCATTACTGGCATGAATGAATATGTGTCCTGATTCAACTACAAGGGAACCAGGAATCACAATCAATTTAAATTACAAGTTATGTACAGAATGTATTTAATATGAATATTGTAGTGACATATATTATTACAAATGTTCTATGTGTGTCAGTTGTGTAGTAGTAAAATGAGGTAATACTGGTTTTGTTTTGTTCAAGCTCTGTTGGTATTTGTCATCATGACTTCAATAGTTTGTCTTTAGGGACTATTATTGGAGATGTTCACAGTTCCTGATTTTAAGACAAGTAAATTCCCCTCTTAATGTTGATTTTATAAAGTTATTTCAAGATGAGGGGACATAATGTTGAGCTCAGCTGGCCAACTCTGCTTATCTTGAGTGATGGCGGCAGGAGAGGACTCCTCTGTTCGAATTCTCCTCTGGGCTCAGGAGACACCTCACTGATAGCTAAAAAGACCAAGGAGTATGCTGTCCGACTCTGGATTCAGCAAATCTCTGCCCAGGTACTGCTCAGTACATCAAGACCACTGTCCCACAATTCATACGAATAACACAGATACGTTGATTAGCAATGAATTCTGGCACAAACTGGCACAAACTTCCATCTGCCTATGTTCCAGGCTTTTATTGAGCCAAATATATGCTGGCTTCAACGCACTGATGCTTTATCAAGCTATTTTGAACAAGTGGTCTCGAACTAACGCTCCCAAGTGTGTATATCAGCGAGACTGGCCAATGAGCCACGTTTCGACAAGTGTTTTAAAAAAATGTTATCTTTTCCCGTCTCCCCTAACAACCAAGATAGTATTTATAGCCCGACCAATCGTGGTTAGGCTTTCATTTGTTGCGCTCCAATCAATTTGGAGTTTACATGGTAGGCTATTTATGTAACGTAAGGTTTTTTTCAAACACGTCATAAAAAAAATCTTATGAGCAGAAATGATTTTATGCTGTCAGGCACCCCCAATATTTTATTTTGGGTATAATTTATTAATTCCTGGACTATTTGCGTAACGTTTTACATATTATTTGTCAGCAAGCCCTAAGGAACCCAAAAATACTAATTTAAAGGAGCTACGTGGCTGCGTTCAAAATATGCAATTTCTTCTACCTCCTGTTTGGAAGATGTGCTGTCTGGGTACTGTTATGTGTTCAAACGTAAACCCATCTATTGTTATCCTTTCTAATAAGAGTCTGTTATGATTTATAAACCTAACTCTGGGAAAGGGTAGTGTATTTTATCACTGTCCGTCTGAAAAAAAATTAGTGCATGTAGACTTACACGCGTGATGGCAGCATTTGTATATCGCGCGTCGCGTGTTGCATGCGTTCCTGATTTTCAGCCCTCCCCTCTCGCTATCCTTTTGTCCATCTGTTCGTTCGTTTTGGTAACGTAATATAATTAATGTTAGGATTAATTTAGGTCATTACGCAGTACGTCTCAATGTTTTTCTTAGAAATGCAGCACACGTTTCATTGAAGAAGGCGGGTAATAATACAGTAAGCTTTTATATCAACGTGAAAGCGTTACAATTTGCAGACGAAGCAGAAAACAAGGGGGATTTCGAGTACATTCCTTGTGACAGCACTGTCATTTTACCATTGCTCTTCTCTTTATTAATTTTATTTGTTAGGCTTCATATTTAATTGATAATTTATATATGTGGATTAGAATATTCCATGACACCTCCCCTCTTAAAACAGACATTATATGTCAGTCCTTTATTCTATATACACATAGAGAAATTTATTATTATTTCTGGGGTTTACGGTGATTCTCATCACACGGATGGCGGCTTAAAAAATCCGCTCCCAGATTGGTTTTTCCAGATATATATTCAATGCTAAAATTATATGGAGCCAGAAGCAAAGACCATCGGAGTAACCTAGAGTTCTCATGCTTAGCCTGTGCTAAAAACGATAAAGGTTTGTGGTCAGTTTGCAACTTAAATGCCTTCCCATATAGATAAATATTGAATTTCTTTATTGCCCATATTACTGCAAGACATTCTTTTTCGCTAGTTGAGTAGTTGATTTCAGCTTTATTCAACTTTCTGCTAGCATATGCCACTGGGCTTAATTCCCCATCCAATGCATCTGATTTCTGTAGTAAAGTTGCACCTAACCCAATATTACTTGCATCCGTCCTTACTATGAATTCTTGACTTAAGTCAGGTAATTTCAAAATGGGTTTACTTGTGAGCTTTTCCTTCAATTCTTGGTAAGTCATTTCACATTGTGGTGTCCATGTAATGCGATCTGGAAGTCCTTTACGTGTCAATTCCGTTAAAGGTGCACATATGGAATTAAAGTTTTTGATATACTTCTGGTAGAAACCACATAATGAGACAAAGGATCTCACGTCCTTCTTGGTTTGTGGTCTCGGGGCTTTCTGTAGTTTCTCTAAATTCTTTGGGTCAGGGGTCATGTTTCCCTGATAAACTGTGTGTCCCAAAAATTCCAATTCTTTACATCCAACGCAACATTTGGTTGGTCGGGCTGTTAAATTTGCCTCCCTAAGTCGATCAAACAGCATGTTCAGAGAGTCAATGTGTTCCTCAAATGTTTCTGTTGCTATAAGGATATCATCCATAAAATTTGTTATACAGGGATTATTCAGAGGATCCAATAATTTTCTCATCATTCTAGAGAAGACACTAGGCGCATTCTTCAATCCAAATGGCAATCTATTAAACTCATAGTGTCCTTCTGAGGTACTAAAAGCTAGGTATGGTCTAACCTCAGGCTTTACTGGAATCTGATAGTATCCTTTACTCAGATCCACTTTTGAGAAATATTTAGCTTTATTTAGTCTGGCAAACAGCTGATTTGTATCCGGCAATGGATCCACCTGTCCTTCTGTAATAGCATTCAGTCTCCGGTAATCTATACAGAGTCTATGTTCTCCAGAGGGCTTCCTTAAGAGTACAACACCAGAACTATACGAAGACTCACTGTGCGAAATAATTCCTTCCTTCAACAGATAGTCTATCTCTTCCTTCAAAGCTTTTTCCTTAGCAAACGGAATCGAATATGGTTTCATACAGACAGGTGTGGAGTCTATGAGTTTCATATCATATTCCAATAGGTTTGTATGCCCTGGTCGGTCTGTTAACACCTCTGCATGATTATTCAGAACCTGTTGCACTCTCTCTTTCTGAGTTTTCGTTAAATGTGTACTGATTTTCACCTGTGCTGCTGTCTCACAGGGGTGTAATGGATATTCAAATGATGAAAGTGGTTCCTTTTTCATCTCCATGGCGATGGACAAGGTCAACAAGTGTGTCTCTTCCTGATGTTCTCTTTCCAAATATTTCTTCAGGAGATTCACATGATAGATTTTTTCTTTCCCCTTCTTATCTATCTTATAATTTGTTCTAGACACCTTCTCTAGAACTGTATATGGACCCTGCCATCCAATTTGTAACTTATTCTGACTCCCAGGCAAAAGAAGCAGTACTTTCTCTCCCACAGCCAAATTTCTGTCTTTCGCCTTCCTGTTATAATAGGCAGCATGTTTCTTCCTGGCTTGTTTCAAATTTTCATTGGCAAGTTTCCAGCCAGTTTTTCAACCGAGTGGTCAGCTCATTCACATATTGGTATGAAGATGTAATGTTTTCCTCTGCCTTTTCATCAGTCCACGTTCTTAACAAAGCTTCAAGTGGACCTTTTATTGGCCTTCCAAACAATAATGTTGCCGGGGCCATACCGGTTGAACTATGGGGTACCTCCCGATAAGCAAAGAGGGCGGCGTGCAGGTACTGGTCCCATGTATCTGGTTTTTCGTGTGCCAACTTTCTCAGGATCGACATCAATGTGCCGTTAAATCTTTCCACTTGGCCGTTCCCTTGGGATGATACACACTACAATGGAAGTGTTTGGCCTGGAAGATCCTGAAAACTTCTTCAGTTAGTTTCCCCTTGAACTGAGAGCCATTATCAGTCAAGATTTGATTGGGAAAGCCTAACCTTGTGAAAATTGTGAGCAATGCCTCTGCCACATGTTTTGAATCAATCGATGACAGGGCTACTGCCTCTCCCCACATAGAACAAGTGTCCACCAGAGTCAGAATGTAGCTGTTCCTTCTCTTGGTTCGGGTGAGAGGTCCCACAAGATCCACGGCAACTCTCTCAAAGGGTGTTCCCACTATGGGCATTTCCCCCAGAGTTGCTGGTGCAGTCCAATGTTTAGGTGCTACTCGTTGGCACTCTGGACAGGATTTTACATATCGTTTGATATCTTCAGTTATTCCTGGCCAGAAATAGTGACAAGCTATTCGCTGTCCTGTTGCGCTGATTCCCATATGACCACTGAAGGGAATCGCATGCCCTAGTTCCAACACTTTAGTCCTATATGAAGTGGGAAGGACCAGCTGTCCGTGACCATTGGATTCAGATCCAGCCTTCCTATATATCAATTTGTTCTTCATATAAAACTCTCCCTTGCCTGGAGGTGTATGAGATTTGGGCAACTTCTTGAAACATGGCTTGAGTGTTTTGTCCTCAGCCTGTGCCTTCCTCATCTCATCTGGGTGAGTATTTATTGGATTATCCTCCTCCTTCTTTGTCTGTGATCTGGTCTGCACTGTTGCCAATATCACAGGTCTCTTGGGATTCCCCAAGAAGACATATCTACACCCCAATATTAGAGGGTAGATTGGCTCATTTATCACTGCTGCTTTTATGATTCCTTCCACATATCGCGTTTTCACTTTTATTCGGGCGACGGGAAGTGTCATGGTAGCTACATCCTTGGTTGCAGTTTGAATCTCCACTGTTTCTGTGGTGTATTGATCGGCCTGCACCAGGTGAGAACTCACAACGGAATCGTAATCTAAACCGGTATCATATAAACATCTTATAGTGACACCATTACAAATGACATCTTCACACACTGGGGGGTGGTATGGTTCCTGTAATTCTTCAGGTTTGCCCTTCTTTTCCTTTTTCCCCGATGTCATAGCAGCAAAATGAGGAGGTTTCCTTCTACAATGGTCAGTGTCATGATTGTTCATCTTACAATTTTTACACCACCTTTTTCCTTGGTTGAAAGATTTTCTTTCATCATATTTCCTTTCATCGAATTGTGGGAATTTATTTTTATTGTCATACCGTGGCCTATCAAATTGGTGCTTACCTTTATTTTGATCCCTAGGATCAAATTTATTAAAGTTCTGTGGTGCCCTAAAGTTATCCACCTGTTTCTTTTTATTACCTGTTACCTCTGCTTGAGCTGCTTGATACCTTTCAGCAACATTTAGCAACTCACCCAGCCTCTCTGCACCTTGTTCCATGAGAAACTTTCTCAGGTCTGGAGCCATGGACTCTCTTAGTTGCTCTATAAGGACCATTTCCTTAAGATCTTGGGTTTTCCCCAGAGAAGTCCATTTCTCCAAGTATGTCTCTATGCGTGCAGAGAACTGGTGATAGGTTTCACCTGACAGTAGTTTAGCATTCCTAAATTTTTTTCTATAGAATTCTGCATTCTTTTCATACCTTAACAAAAGAGCCTGCTTTAGCATGTCATAATTTTCCTGATCACCTCTGCTCATTTTTGCAAAAACTTCATAAGCTGCCCCACGAAGTCCCTGAGATAACTTTAAGCTCCACCTTTCTCTCTCTAACCCATACGTGGTAGCTAATAGTTCGTACCTATTTATATAGCTCTCAATATCATCGTCTTTCTCAACAAAATGATCTAAATGAAAGTTCATAGCTGAGATTGAGGCTCCTTGAGTAACCGTAGCATCAGAGGCAAAGGGACTGGCACCATTTTCAGGAGCATGGCCTTGAAACTCAAACTCCCTTAGTCGTAACTCATGTTCCCTTTGTAATCTCTTCTCCTCCTTTTCTGCTTCCCTCTCTGCAGCCTGTCTTCTTTCTTCTGCCTCCAATTTCTTAGCCTCAGCCTCAATCTGCAACCTCTTAGTCTCAGCCTCAGCTTCAAATTGTAACTTCTTAATTTCCCTGTCAGCCTCTAACTTTCTTTCGGCTTCAAACCTTCTTTCTTCGCGTTCAATAAATTTGTCGCATTCCGTAGTAACATAGGCAACCATAACTTGCCCATCTAATCCTAACTCTTTTGCAGTCTGAACCGCAGCAGATCGAAATTTGGCCAGGTCCGCCATTGTCTATCAGGTAACTTAATACAATGTCTAACCAACTATTCAATCTCTAATGGACAACACAGGCACCGTGAGCTCAACTTTATTTAATTCCACCCAAGGATACCTTTTAATTCTTATATTCCCTGAAGTGAATTACCCCCAATATTTTTAATAGGGAAAGATTCAAAATCCCAAGAGCGAGACCCCAATATATGTGGTGAAGTGGGATGTTATAAATATTTATAAGGGACTTAGTGTACTGACTGAGATCAGCTGTGAAGGTATATATATATCTAATAAGAGTAGTATATTATATATATAACCTTACTTGCTACCACATATCTATATATCTCAGTCAGAATTATTCTGGAATAGTGTGATGCTACGTTATGTGTCTAGGGTATGAGTATGGTGAAGTGTAAGTCACAACAACAGACAGATAAACAATTTAATTTAATCCACTACTCTTGACAACACGGTGACACTCACATACATATAACACTCTACAAAGATATCTTAAAAGAGTCACTAATAAACTTTCAAATAACAATATGTATTCATTACTGGCATGAATGAATATGTGTCCTGATTCAACTACAAGGGAACCAGGAATCACAATCAATTTAAATTACAAGTTATGTACAGAATGTATTTAATATGAATATTGTAGTGACATATATTATTACAAATGTTCTATGTGTGTCAGTTGTGTAGTAGTAAAATGAGGTAATACTGGTTTTGTTTTGTTCAAGCTCTGTTGGTATTTGTCATCATGACTTCAATAGTTTGTCTTTAGGGACTATTATTGGAGATGTTCACAGTTCCTGATTTTAAGACAAGTAAATTCCCCTCTTAATGTTGATTTTATAAAGTTATTTCAAGATGAGGGGACATAATGTTGAGCTCAGCTGGCCAACTCTGCTTATCTTGAGTGATGGCGGCAGGAGAGGACTCCTCTGTTCGAATTCTCCTCTGGGCTCAGGAGACACCTCACTGATAGCTAAAAAGACCAAGGAGTATGCTGTCCGACTCTGGATTCAGCAAATCTCTGCCCAGGTACTGCTCAGTACATCAAGACCACTGTCCCACAATTCATACGAATAACACAGATACGTTGATTAGCAATGAATTCTGGCACAAACTGGCACAAACTTCCATCTGCCTATGTTCCAGGCTTTTATTGAGCCAAATATATGCTGGCTTCAACGCACTGATGCTTTATCAAGCTATTTTGAACAAGTGGTCTCGAACTAACGCTCCCAAGTGTGTATATCAGCGAGACTGGCCAATGAGCCACGTTTCGACAAGTGTTTGAAAAAATGTTATCTTTTCCCGTCTCCCCTAACAACCAAGATAGTATTTATAGCCCGACCAATCGTGGTTAGGCTTTCATTTGTTGCGCTCCAATCAATTTGGAGTTTACATGGTAGGCTATTTATGTAACGTAAGGTTTTTTTCAAACACGTTATAAAAAAAAATCTTATGAGCAGAAATGATTTTATGCTGTCAGGCACCCCCAATATTTTATTTTGGGTATAATTTATTAATTCCTGGACTATTTGCGTAACGTTTTACATATTATTTGTCAGCAAGCCCTAAGGAACCCAAAAATACTAATTTAAAGGAGCTACGTGGCTGCGTTCAAAATATGCAATTTCTTCTACCTCCTGTTTGGAAGATGTGCTGTCTGGGTACTGTTATGTGTTCAAACGTAAACCCATCTATTGTTATCCTTTCTAATAAGAGTCTGTTATGATTTATAAACCTAACTCTGGGAAAGGGTAGTGTATTTTATCACTGTCCGTCTGAAAAAAAATTAGTGCATGTAGACTTACACGCGTGATGGCAGCATTTGTATATCGCGCGTCGCGTGTTGCATGCGTTCCTGATTTTCAGCCCTCCCCTCTCGCTATCCTTTTGTCCATCTGTTCGTTCGTTTTGGTAACGTAATATAATTAATGTTAGGATTAATTTAGGTCATTACGCAGTACGTCTCAATGTTTTTCTTAGAAATGCAGCACACGTTTCATTGAAGAAGGCGGGTAATAATACAGTAAGCTTTTATATCAACGTGAAAGCGTTACAATTTGCAGACGAAGCAGAAAACAAGGGGGATTTCGAGTACATTCCTTGTGACAGCACTGTCATTTTACCATTGCTCTTCTCTTTATTAATTTTATTTGTTAGGCTTCATATTTAATTGATAATTTATACGCCTGATGCTCCCATGTACTTAACCGATTTCTGGTGTTATACCCTCATGCCCTGCTGCTTTGCCCATCTTGATTTTCTCCAGTGCTGCCTTCAGTTCTTCCATCTTTATGTCATCTTCACCATCATTGGTTTTCTCTTCTCTGCTAGTGGTTATCATTTCTGATGCTTCACCATGCTCACCATCAAGGAGTTCTGAGGAATATTCTTTCCATCTTTTCATTACTTCCTTCGGGGCAGTAAGCAATTTGCCTTGCTTGTCCTTTATAAATTTGAGAGGGCACTGTTTTTCCTTCCTCATGTTCTTTAGGGTCTTATAGAACAATTTCTGGTTTTCTTGCTCATCTTTTTATAGCTTTTCTCCAAATTCTTCCCAGGACTTCTGTTTTGCTGCTAGCACCTTGTTCTTTGCTTCTGTTCTGAGTGTCACATATTCTCTATATTTCTCCATTTGTCCTGTTGTGTTTTTAGCTCCTAAGTATTGTTTCCATGCCATTTTCTTCTCTCTTATTTTCTCGTTGACTTCCTCTGTCCACCAAGGTGTCCTCTTTCTCTTGTTCCCAAGTCGGACTTCACCACATGCTTCTGCAGCAGCTGTCTTTATGATGTCCTTGAATTTAAGCCAGAGGGTTTCCAAGTCATCAGGTTGTTCTTCTGTGTTGTTCACCGCTGCAGCAATAAGCCCCTGATATCTGGTCTTAATTTCTGGCTCTCTCAGCTTGTAGGTCTTAATGCTCATTTCTCCCGTTCGTTTACTTAGTTTCTTGCGTGATGTTGGGCAGTTCCTAGGCTGAGCAACTCTTTCAGTTGTTCTTTTGATTGTAAGCAGGTAGTGATCACTTCCAATCTCTGGCCCCCTCCAGACTCTAGCATCCCGGACATATTTGAATGAGCTCCTCCTAACAATGGCATAGTCGATCACTGACTTCTCATTCTTTGTTGGTTTACATCTAGTGTATGCATGTATGCGCTTATGGGGGAACTTTGTGTTTTAATGATCAGATTCTGCTCACTGCAGAATCTAAGGAGTCGCTTTCCATTTTCATTGAGAGTATCTTCTCCATATCTTCCGATAACTCCACCCTATCTAGCATGGTCATTTCCAACTCTGGCATTGAAATCTCCGAGCATGATAACTTCATCTAGGTAGTCATCCACTGTCCTTTGAAGCAGCTCGAAGAATTCATCCTTGACCTCTGCTCTCTCATTCTCATTTGGCCCATACACTATGACCAGGTTGACTATGGTTTCTCCTTCTTTTAGTTTTACAACCATAATGAGCTCCGAGACAAAGTTCCATCCCTTGATACTATCTTTTTGGTTTTTGGCCACAGTACAACCCACGCCCCCTTTAGCTCTTTCAGATATGGGTACACCACTGTAGAGCAGCGTGTTGCCATGGAGATCCATGACTCCTTGTCCTTTTTTCTTTGTTTCCGTTATAGCCAGGATTTCTAGTTTTGCTTTCCTCATCTCTTCCACCAGCTCCTCTTCTTTCCCATTTATACTTCTTGTGTTCCAAGTTCCGTAAGTCGTAGTCCGTTCCAGTTCGTCGCCTTTAGAATCAGTCCGGTTTTCTCTCTTGTAGTTCTCATAATCAAAAGTTTAAAGCAAACAGGTGATTGGCTTGTTGTGCCTTTGCATGGTGGAGGGGCTGCCTCCTTACGGCCTCCATGCAGGCCGCCCTCCTCCTTTTTCAGCCGGGCTTGGGATCGGCCTAGGCGGAGTTGGATTAAGCTATTTAATATTTAGTAACTTGACACATGGATGGGCTGACAGATTTTGCCTACTGTGGGCGGAGTTTGATATGTTCTAGCTACTTAATACAGGATAAATATACTTTTCTTCATTAATTGCGAAGATAGTGTATTTTAGTGTGATTCGAATTATATTTGCTGTATGTTTAGCTTGGGTTACTTTGAGATTATTTGGTTTGGTTTTAAGGACTATCTTCATTGCACACAGACAACTCCATCAGTGATCCGATCTCCTCCCTTAGATCACACAATGAGCACAGTGCACGAACTCTGTAGCACCGGCGAGAATCCCAATGTGTGTATATAGGAATCAGACATTCTATAAATATCTTTGTGGTGGGTAGGTTTCTAATTTTTTTAATTTTGCCAGGGCAGCGGCCTGATAGGCCTACTCTTTACGATTTCTAATTGCCGTGGGATTTTTAACGTGCGCAACTTGCACCCGGGACCTCCTTTTTTTTGGCCTTTATCCGTGAAGGCTAGGCATCAAGATCTCACTACCCACGAGAACGGGGGCGGGGGGGCGGGGGGGGGGGAAGGGGGATATAACATCATTAGGACCGCTGGTTCTGACAAAAAATTTCGACAAATTATATTCTCTCAACTGGGAATCGAACCCGGTACCTCTAGAATTCAAGGCGGACGCCATACCTCTTAGCCACTCCGACTCCACTGAGATAAGTTACAACTGGTGATGTACGAGGGAAGGTCAAAAAGTAACGCCTCCTATTTTTATGTATGTAAATACTGCATGGGTGTGCAATTTGTAAATTTAGCAGGATTCCTCAAACACTCTTCTGCATTGTATAGCATTACCAACCTGTTTCAGTAACAGGTGGCACCACTGTAACAGTTTAAAAATGGCTGCCAAAGACGTTCGGTTAAAACAACGTTATGTCATAGAATTCCTCAATGCTGAAGGCGAGACCCAAATTCACATCCACGAACGATTGAAGAATGTTTATGGAGATTCAACAGTGGATGTTAGCACTGTCCGACGTTGGGTACATCGTTGTGACAAAACTGAAGTAGGTCAATCCTCAATGGCTGACGCAAAGCGCACTGGCCGTCCGTCTACCGCAGTGACTCATACAACATTCATCGAGTTGATGGCATCATTCGTGGTGACCGTCGGGTAACACTGGATGAACTTTCTTCCATGTTGTCCATTAGTAGAGGCAGTGTCCAGAACATCATTAAAGACCTGGGTTATTCAAAAGTTTGTGCACGGTGGGTACCCAGAATGTTGACAGACAGACATAAAGAAACAAGGAAAACCATAGCCATCAACCTCCTGCACCGTTACGAAACTGAAGGAGAAGAGTTTTTTATCGAATATTGTGACAGGTGATGAGACTTTGGTTCATTTTTTTGAACCAGAATCCAAGAGGCAGTCAATGGAATGGCATCACACAACATCGCCGACAAGAAAGAAGTTCAAAAGTTCACCATCTGTAGGGAAAGTTATGGCCTCCGTGTTTTGGGATGAGAAGGGTGTGATTCTTCTCGACTTCTTGGAACAGGGAAACACGGTGAATGCAGACCGTTACATTGAAACTTTGAAGAAGCTTAGAGGTCGTCTTCGGCGACTTTACCCATTAAAAGATCAGAGAACTGCACTACTGTTGCACGATAATGCCACGCCACACACCGCTAAACGCACCATTGATGCGATTGCAGAATTTGGCTGGACATTATTACCACATCCCCCTTACAGTCCCGATCTTGCACCTTCTGACTTCCATCTGTTTGGACCACTGAAAGAAGATCTTCGCGGACATCACTTTGAGGACACCGAGACCCTTAAACGCGCCGTACGCCAGTGGTTTAGGAAAAAGGACACAAATTTGTACCGTGCGGGGATACATGCCCTTGTGAGAAGATGGACAAAAACTGTAACAAATAACTGAGACTACATTGAGAAATAAATTTTTGAAGTTCGGACTTGAGGCTACATTTCAATGTGAATTTTATCTGTTTTCTTGTCTACTGAATGAAATTAAAAATTACGAGGCATTACTTTTTGACCGTCCCTCGTACATAGTTTTCATGTTAAATTTATTGTGAGCGTGATGCGCCTCCTGGTGTTTAAGCACTTTGACATATATGCGTTTTTCTGTTTGCTCCTAACGGGGCATGGAGACACCACGGTACCTGGTCTTCACAAGAAGCCTGCACGAAGCACTCAATATGATGAGATTGCCAGTCTGATTAGTCTTCACATACGACATGCTTGAATGTGCAAGAATATATATTGGCTTGCAATAACCCGTCAAAATTGACAGGTTTTTAATTATAGTGTGTTGTTTCTGTTACATGTATTACAGACGGTACTACTACTACTGTGGTCATTGCAGGCGACCGTCATTAGATATTTGTAGTGAAAATTATTTGGATGTATTAAATATGAAGACATGGATTAACCTTCCTAAATGACATGTGGAGCAGTGATAATGATCTAATGGACCGTAAATTTACTAAATAACTAACATTTCTTTTATGACAACATGTCTCGTAATTGTTCGTGCATCTTTTAAAATCTTGACTTTCCATAATCAAACTGTTCATGTACACCGTCATTTGCGCACTTTTCTATGTTCGGAAGAGTACGTATAAAGGAAACGGTACAATTATTGTCTAACTTTCAACCACAGTTGCACCCTTTAGCTGTGGTTGAAAGTTAATGTACTCTCTCGAAAATAGAAAAGCGCGCAAATGATGGTGTGCATTATGTGACCGAAGTAAGGGAACACAGACAGAAACACAAAGAAAGTGTATAGCAACCAAGTATATTGATCAAAAATTCCCAGCAAAGCTTTGGACACATGCATATACTGATGGTTCAGCAAAAAATGCAGTTGAAAATGGGGGTGCCGGCATCCTCATGAAATTAAAGAATAGAATCCACTCTATGGCAATTGCCACTGGCAAATACTGCAATAACTTCAGTGCTGAAGCAGAAGCCCTGAAACAGGCAGCGGAAACTCTTATTGAATGCAAAGCACAGGCGGAAAAACAGATAGTAATCTTTACAGATGCCCTCTCAGTAATAACAGCGCTGAAGAGCCACCATGCTAAAGGATTGAGAGATCTGATAATCTCTTTGAAAGACTGGCCAAATGCTTCAACAAGTACACAGTCCAGTGGATACCAGCCCATTGCAACATACCAGGAAATGAGGAGGCAGACAAACTTGCTAAGGAAAGGAGGTGCCTTACAACACAATAATATAGAGACAACTTACGCAATGGCAAAGACTACTATAAAGGCTATATTCAAGTCCAAATGGGAAAGAGAGCACCCGGGACATTTGAAAAATGACGCATATCATCAACTATTCAGGAAAGAACTGGTCATCATTTTTCGGCTACGGACTGGACACAACAGATTGAGATACCATCTATACCACAAATACAAAATTGGTGCAACAGATCTCTGCACCTGCGGTACCAGTCCGATGACAGTCGAACACCTGCTGCAGTACTGCCCAACCTACATTAATGAACGGAATAGCATATGCCAACAACCCACTTCTGTCAACAAAAAACTGTTTGGAGATGTCGGGAACCTTGAGTTGACTACTGCCTTTATTAGAGTCGTAAATGTGGAGGTCTGAGGGCGAACGAGGAAGAAGAAGAAGAAGATGTGACCGACCGATCGACGTAGTTACGGCGGGAATTATGGAATTTTATTATGTGAATCAGTTGCGTGGTGGTAGTTTATCCTCATTAAGGAGAGTATTGGTGATACATAGCGTTTAATTTGTTTTTATGAGTACAGATGTTTATTTTTATTATTATGTAGTTATTATCATGTATGGAATGGTGTAAAATAGTTTAAGAGAGCATGTGGGTTTACTTGGGGATATAATTATTTCTCTTCTCGCTCCTTAAGGAGCATGGAGCTACAACTGCTTCTCTTTTGGAACACATTAGGGGCCCAATGCGGAGCATTATGCAAGGGAGGTTAGAGCTCTCTGCAGGTCCGGCTACATGAGCAAAGAGGACGAAGCCGACATGATCCTAGATAGCGTGACCCTAGTTTTCCGCAGGCAGCTGCGGATACAGGTTGAACACAACGACCCGGAGGCAACGCTCAGAGTGTAATGGGAGTCTAGAAGCTGAGTGCTGTATTTTATTCAGCTCACCAAGGGACAAAGGAATCAGTGAATGAATTCGCGAACAGACTGCATGAAATATTTTAGCAGGCAGTGCAGTCGCAGGAAAAAGCTAATGACGTCAGGTAGAGTGAAAATGTGCTAAGGGACCTGTTCATTGCCAGCCTGAGGGACGACCTGACACGAAGAATGATGGAGGACAGAGTTCGTCGAGAATCTGCAGTGTCATTAATGTCCGTAAAGGATGATGCCTCAGGTGGGCAGTGACTAGACAGATAGGCAGAGCTAGAATAGCCACAGTCACAGCATGTCATGTCCAGATGGGACCCAGGGAACACTGAAGCAGAATGCCTCAGAGCAGAGGTAGCACAAGTAAAGGCCCAGATTGCTGAAATGCAAGGGAGAGGGGAAGACCAGCAACGTCTGTCCGCTGCTTTCAGTGGAAATATTTAGGGCACGTCCAAAGGTAGTGCCACAATAGGCACTAAACTAGACCCCTCAGTGGTTGGGAGTCAGGCTGTGGAAGAGGAGCGTTGTGACTCGAAAGTAAAAAATGTTACAGAAAGATGCGACAGACAGGTTTATGTGGGCAAGAGGCACAGTGTCAGTGTGAGAATGAGGTCTGCTATATAGAATGGCGGCGACACTGAGATATTGGTCGGCCAGGTGAGTGTCAATAACAGTGGTTTCTGTCACTCACAGAAAGGACAGAAGAAGATTAAGGAAGTCCCATCAGAGCAGACAGAAGGATCACCTATATGCGCAGAGTGAACGGCCGCGAATACACAGGTAGAAAGAGGCCTCGTGCACAGAACGGCCCCAGGAGAATCAGATGCTACAATTGTGCTGGTTTTGGGGACTACTTACCTACCAGTTGCCCACGTGGCCCTCTACCTAGAAGGTGTTTTCAGTACACGTCAGCACAACATTTAGAAGCTACCTACCCATTCACTAACTCTACATCTAGGTCTACGTCCACCAGTGAGCGCAAACAGGGTGGTCACCAATTAGAAAAGGTGTTACACAACCAGTAGGTTTTCTTCACAGAACTGAATAAGTCTTTCTCCTCTATCATTTCTTTTCCCTAATCCATTCTGTCCTACTATTTTCTTGTATTTTTCCTTTCCAATTTTTGCATCCATATCACCCATTACTATCAACACAATCTGTAGATTTTACTGGTTTAACTGTGCGTTGTAGCTCTTCATAGCATTCCTCTATTTTTTCTTCACTGTGTTCTTTGGTTGGTGCATATGTCAAAGGGGTTTGCTTTCATTTTAAGTAACATAATTTTGTCATAATGCGTCCAGTATCAACATACATATGTTTCTAATTCCTTCTTTATGAACATTCCTACTTCTCTTTCGTGTTTTTCTCCTCCTGAGTGTATAAGCGTATATTAGTCTCTTTTTATGTAGCCTGTATCAAATAACCTTGCCTCAGAAATTTCCAGTATATCAAGTTTTATATTGGCTGCCTCTAAAATTAGATTTCCTAGCTTTTCTCCTCCGTTTAACGTTCTGGCATTCCTTGTTCCCATTTTTAGGTTCATCCTACTAAGTGTTAGATGATCTTTCTCAGAATGCTCCCTGTCAACAGAATTTGGGGAACACTCGCCATTACGTACTTCTTTACTCATTAGATGAGTTACCTATTCCTTGTTGATTTGTTCAGTGGATTCTTCTCTGAGGACCAGTAGTTCTCTACATAGCTCTTCTTGTTGTGATTCCATGGGTTTAGCCAACTCCAAAAGCACCTTTTAACAGTTAATGCAGAGGAGTGTGCATGGCCAAATGTTCCAGCTGATACTAGTGTACCTTGATGATATCCATACTATCTCTCTCTCTCTCTCTCTCTCTCTCTCTCTGTCTCTCTCTCTCTCTATCTCTCTATCTCTCTCTTCTTAGACGCAGACACTAGACTATTGTTCTACACCTCACATATACAGACACATCTAGATTACTGCTCTACACTATGGGATGGATGCCGTGCTTCCACCTCGACGAGACTGCACTCCCTGCATAAGAGAGCAGTACGTCTGATCACCGATAATCGCACGATACCACACACAAGGACAGGAAAAGAACCCAAAATACTGTCCCTAAAAAAAGTCTTCTCTACAACAAAGCCAATCTGAGTCACGCAATTCTATCTAACAATGCCCCGCCGTACCTACGATAATTGTTTCAAACCAGTAGAAGAGAGGGACAACAATTACATCAGTTACGTCTGCCCAAACCTAGGATGGACCTGTTCAAAAAGAGTCTAGCCTACTCTGGAGCCTACTTATGGAACAGCCTTCCACACCACCTAAAGAGTCTACCTACACAATATTCATTTAACAAAGCACTTTTCAAACACTTCCTCAACACTGATTATAATTATCAACCCCCATAGAAACAGTATTTGCCTGTCAACATCTCATCCATAGGTCAACATTTCTTTTCCTCTTCCGCTCGTTTTTTGTGAATAATTTGTTTTATATCCATGTAATATTATTATATTCATTTTAAAATATTATTATATAATGTAATGTATGTGAGAATGTACCCTCATACCACTGTACTTTAGAAATGTGAGTCGTCAGAATTTACCCGCATACCACTGTACTTTAGAAATGTGAATGTTTTCGTTTGCTTAAATGGGATGATGTATATGAGAGTAAGCAGATATTACATACTTTTTTTTTTAACTGCTCAAAGACTTTACCTGCCACAGTAAGTGCGTAAGAAAGTGTTATTATTATTATTTAATTTTCCACCAAGAATGTGTGGATATAAGCGAGAATGTGTTTATGTAATTTTTGTATTGATGACTCACATTCAAAAATAAAGATTAATTGTAGACGGTTTGACCGCCATGAGTGAGTGTCGGTATACAGAATTTATTTATTTTTATTTTTTGTTTGTTTATTTTATTTTATTATTACTTTTTCCCCAATTACTATCTTGTTTGTTTAAAAAAAACCTACTCATTTTTTATTATGATTGCTTACTGTAAATGAATGCTGTTATGTTAACTTTATAATGTTGCATGCCTTTAAATTAATGCTTAAAGTATCATGTGGGAACGAAAGGATATAGTATGCAAGATAAATGAGAGTGGAAGGGCAGACTGTTAGACGGGCCTGCGCGCCCAATTCTTAACCCTTCGAAAATAAATTCGTTCGTTCGTTCTCTCTCTCTCTCTCTCTCTCTATCTATCTATCTATCTATCTATCTATCTATCTATCTATCTATCTATCTATCTATCTATCTATCTATCTATCTATCTATCTATCTATCTATCTATCTATCCATCTATCTAACTATCTATCTATCTATCTATCTATCTATCTATCTATCTATCTATCTATCTATCTATCTATCTATCTATCTATCTATCTACCTACCTAATCTATCTATCTATCTATCTATCTATCTATCTATCTATCTATCTATCTATCTATCTATCTATCTATCTATCTATCTATCTATCTATCTATCTATCTATCTATCTATCTATCTATCTATCTATCTATCTATCTATGTATCTATCTATCTATCTATCTATCTATCTATCTATCTATCTATCTTTTTCTGTGAGCATAATTCTCGCTTGTGTTTTATTTCTTACCTGCCACTACTTTTGTCTACAGGTAAAATAAAATTTACTTCCTGCACAAAAAGCGATTTAATTTGTGTCATAATTTTTATTATCTTTTTATTATTGTGGTCTTTGTTTGATCACGTCCATCCATGTTCCATCCATGTTCCATCCATGTTCCATCCATGTTAAGTGAATAAACTTTAATACACGTCATCATGAAGTCAAAACCCATTACCTCAGTTATAATTCCTACTGAGATATAGTTCTATACCCAGATGTCGTAGTTTTGACTTAAGAATGTAGATTTGCAGTGATGTAAACAAATCAGGGTTGAAGTGTATGCCCCACAAATACTCCCCAACTCCACTACCCCGAGGTGTGGTGAGTACCGGTTACGATATAAGTAAGTATCTTCTCTCTCTCCACCCCCCATCCCAGTGTTACGTTCTTACCTTTTCTAAAACCAGGTCGTAAAAGATATAAAGATTTTCTCCCAGGTACCGACACTAATTCGCAAGATCCCACAGATCTCGCGTTCGTCCTTCAAGCAAGCAAATCTGCGCGCTTTGAACAATGTGTGCGAATCTCTGGCTTGCACCATTAGCAAATGTTTGTACACTCAGAATTTAAATTTGTTCTTGTACTCCTTACGTATATAATGTAATGTACTTCTTGTCTATACTCACAAGCATGTAATGTAATTTGTACATACATAGCGTAATGTACTTGTAGTACTTCCGTACAAAGATGTAATATAATTGTAGTCATTACTTACATACATATAATGTACTTTAAGTCTATACGTACAGTCGTGTAATGTACTTGTAGTCTTTACTTACATACAACATGAGGCTGACACTTGGGAGTCATGACCTAAGTGCGCCCGCCCCCCTTCAAGTGTAAAGGAGGTTAAGGGGCCGAGACACTTGATCGACGGGGGACCACATCTGATGATCAGATTGCCTCCTGATGTATCGCTCTGTATAGAGTTTCCTATCATCATCATGTAATGTATTTGTAGTCTTTACTTATATTCATGTAATGTACTTGTGGTCGTTACGTACATTCGTGTAATGTAGTTGTGGTCGTTACGTACAGCAGTATAATATACTTTTTGTGTCAAACATAAAGACGTGTAATGTACTTGAAGTTTTTTACTTACATATATGTAATGTACTTGTGGTCGTTACGTAAAGCAGTATAATATACGTTTTGTTTCAAACATACAGACGTGTAATGTACTTGTAGATTTTTACTTACATACATGTAATGTACTTGTGGTCGTTACGTACAGCAGTATAATATACTTTTTGTGTCAAACACCCAGACATGTAATGCACTTTTGGTTTGTTACTCACATACTTGTAATGTATTTGTGGTCGTTACGTACAGCAGTATAATATACTTTTTGTGTCAAACATACAGACGTGTAATGTACTTGTAGTTTTTTACTTACATACATGTAATGTAATTGTGGTCGTTATGTACAGAAGTAAAATATATTGTTTGTGTCAGACATACAGACGTGTATATTAATTGTAGTTTTTTACTTACATACATGTAATGTACTTGTGGTCGTTACGTACAGCGATATAATATACTTTTTGTGTCAAACATACAGACGTGTAATGTACTTGAAGTTTTTTACTTACATACATGTAATGTACTTATGGTCGTTACGAACAGCAGTATAATTCACTTTTTGTGTCAAACATACAGACGTGTAATGTATTTGAAGTTTTTTACTTACATACATGTAATGTACTTATGGTCGTTACGAACAGCAGTATAATTCACTTTTTGTGTCAAACATACAGACGTGTAATGTATTTGAAGTTTTTTACTTACATACATGTAATGTACTTATGGTCGTTACGAACAGCAGTATAATTTACTTTTTGTGTCAAACATACAGACGTGTAATGTATTTGAAGTTTTTTACTTACATACATGTAATGTACTTATGGTCGTTACGAACAGCAGTATAATTCACTTTTTGTGTCAAACATACAGACGTGTAATGTATTTGAAGTTTTTTACTTACATACATGTAATGTACTTGTGGTCGTTACGTACAGCAGTATAATATCCTTTTTGTGTCAAACATACAGACGTGTAATGTACTTACAGTTTTTTTTATTTACATACATGTAATGCACCTATCGGTCGTTACGTACAGCAGTATAATATCCTTTTTGTGTCAAACATACAGACGTGTAATGTACTTGTGGTTTGTTACTTACATACACGTAATGTACTCGTGGTCTTTACGTACAGCAGTATAATATACTTTTTGGGTCAAACAAACAGACGTGTAAAGTCCTTGTAGATTTTTACTTACATACATGTAATGTACTTCTGGTCGTTACGTACAGCAGTATGATATACTTTTTGTGTCAAACATACAGACGTGTAATGTTCTTGCAGTTTATTACTTACATACATGTAATGTACGTTGTGGTCGTTACGTACAGCAGAATAATATACTTTTTGTGTAAAACATACAGACGTGTAACGCACTTGTAGATTTTTACTTACATACATGTTATGTACTTGTGGTCGTTACATACAGCAGTATAATATACTTTTTGTGTCAAACATACAGACGTGTAATGTACTTGTCGATTTTTACTTACATACATGTAATGTACTTGTAGTCGTTACTTACAGCAGTTTAATATACTCTGTGTCAAACATACAGACGTGTAATGTACTTAGTTTTAATTTACATACATGTAATGTACGTTGCGTTCGTTACGTCCAGCAGAATAATATACTTTTTGTGTCAAACATACAGACGTGTAATGTCCTTGTAGATTTTTACTTACATACAGTACTTGTTGTCGTTACGTATAGCAGTATAATAAACTTTTTGTGTTAAACATACACACGTGTAATGTACTTGTAGTTTTTTACTTACATACATGTAATGTACTTGTAGTTTTTACTTACATACATGTAATGTACTTGTAGTTTTTTACTTACATGTAATGTACTTGTAGTTTTTTTAATTACATACATGTAATGTACTTGTAGTTTTTACTTACATACATGTAATGTACTTGTAGTTGTTTACTTACATGTAATGTACTTGTAGTTTTTTTAATTACATACATGTAATGTACTTGTAGTTTTTACTTACATACATGTAATGTACTTGTAGTTTTTACTTACATACATGTAATGTACTTGTAGTTTTTTACTTACATGTAATGTACTTGTAGTTTTTTAAATTACATACATGTAATGTACTTGTAGTTGTTTACTTACATACATGTAATGTACTTGTAGTTGTTTACTTACATACATGTAATGTACTTGTAGTTGTTTACTTACATACATGTAATGTACTTGTAGTTGTTTACTTACATACATGTAATGTACTTGTAGTTTTTTTACTTACATACATGTAATGTACTTGTAGTTGTTTACTTACATACATGTAATGTACTTGTAGTTGTTTACTTACATACATGTAATGTACTTGCAGTTGTTTACTTACATACATGTAATGTACTTGTAGTTGTTTACTTACATACATGTAATGTACTTGTAGTTGTTTACTTACATACATGTAATGTACTTGTAGTTGTTTACTTACATACATGTAATGTACTTGCAGTTTTTTTAATTACATACATGTAATGTACTTGTAGTTTTTACTTACATACATGTAATGTACTTGTAGTTGTTTACTTACATACATGTAATGTACTTGTAGTTTTTTAATTACATACATGTAATGTACTTGTAGTTGTTTACTTACATACATGTAATGTACTTGTATTTTTTTTAATTACATACATGTAATGTACTTGTAGTTTTTACTTACATACATGTAATGTACTTGTAGTTGTTTACTTACATACATGTAATGTACTTGTAGTTGTTTACTTACATACATGTAATGTACTTGTAGTTGTTTACTTACATACATGTAATGTACTTGTAGTTGTTTACTTACATACATGTAATGTACTTGTAGTTTTTTACTTACATACATGTAATGTACTTGTAGTTGTTTACTTACATACATGTAATGTACTTGTAGTTGTTTACTTACATACATGTAATGTACTTGTAGTTGTTTACTTACATACATGTAATGTACTTGTAGTTGTTTACTTACATACATGTAATGTACTTGTAGTTGTTTACTTACATACATGTAATGTACTTGTAGTTGTTTACTTACATACATGTAATGTACTTGTAGTTGTTTACTTACATACATGTAATGTACTTGTAGTTGTTTACTTACATACATGTAATTGTTGCATACATATTTTTGAATGCACGGATTACAAAAATGCGATATGTCTATTTATAATTTATTTGTGTACGAAAATGCTTCCCTTGGGAAAGCGAGATAATCCATGATTGATTTATACGTTTGATTCGGCGTATGAATATTGACGTCATGTCAGTTCTCGTTTGTTAGGGCCAGAAAATAGATTGATATTGTTCAATATGTTAATGGCCTGAATTTATATGTATTACTTGTCTAGTACAAGAAGATTCAGTTTTATATTGTATATCTTCGTATGCTAAGGTCGGACTATAGCGAACTCTGGCGGAGGTACCGTTGTCCTAGAGAGTGGTAGTGAGTTCTGAGATAGACGGTCGTAATGGCCGGGTGTGTTTTCAAGGGCTGGTCCTGTTAAAGGTTTAAAGTAATTTATGGACGATTTTTCCATAAGGAAGGAATGTCTCTGCAAGTGTGTGATGTCAGAGACTCTTCTCATGTATTTCATTATGTTTGAATTCGGACTCCAGGTAAAGCCAGACCCGTTTTTCCTTTGATGATCTCCTTATGGTTAGACCTAGATGAAACATCGTATTTTCGAGCATCGTTGGTCGCTTTAATATAGATTGATGAAGATGACAGGTTCCATCAGCGCGTATGTCTTTATGAAGCAACCTTCTGACTAAGGGACTGTATGGAAACTATAGGAAATCCTATATATTCAAGTTATGAATTAACTCTGGCTGATGATTATCCTTCTGCTGGGCGAGTGAGCGAAAACTCAGGGAAGGAGGCCATTTTGTATTCCTGTCATCATTATGGATCACTGTCCAAAGAACGGATCATGAATCTTACTATTCAGACAGTGGCACGGAGATCTCATTAAGATGAAAACCCCTACTGTGGTTTAACTTTGTTATTTAAATATTTGACATATACAGCTGGAGAACTTAGCCAAGGAAAAGGTTCCTCCAGTGAACCCCTTTGTATGTTTATACACACATACCCACTGATGCGTTCAGTCAGTTAGGGGATACGGCAATAGTACGCCAGAAAACTGAATGACTTTATTATATTGAATGCTGAATGAAATGTACTACTATTCTGCTACCTAATGATTTGCTATGTCAACATACTCATGACTGTATTCCGTGCTGTTCAAGTGTGTGCGTCAATATTAAAAGCATAAAAACGTCAACAGCGGTTCCTAACATCTTTGACTTGCCTAAGAGTGTGAGTGAAATTGTATCAAGTGTCAACTACATCGAACAGCACACCATTCGCGTGTTTTCCACTCTCACTCCATACATATACAATCCTGCGTCGGTTGAGTTGACCTTTGTTGTACTTGCCTGTCTCATGTGTAACGAGCAGGAAGAATACTCTACCCTTTACATTGATGACCACCAGTACCACCTGAGGAACGATTACTTGACAGTAATCCCATAGCAGACACTGCCTTGCTGTCTTTGCCTTCCCTAACTCAGGACCAGAGTGAGTTACCCATTTACAGCTGGGTAGACTGGAGCATGCCGGGTATCATCAACTCAGTACACTACAGTGGACTTTACAGTAGTGGCCAGACAAACAACAACATTCTACAGTGGTAGGCCAGTTTCCTGGGTCCAGCCTTCGCAGTCTTGATGATTGAAGTCACCAAGTATAACAAGAACGTGTATTTTGGCAAAATGTGACACACATCAACACCAGTAGGAACTATACAGTCGATGTCAGCTTGACCTGTTCTGACAAGTGAAATGAATCTGGGTCAATGCTTGTTGACATTTGTTGCAGTACAGAGCTGAAAACTTTGAAGAACATAAACTGTTCGGTTGTTACAGTGTGTGATTACCTTACTAAAGAAGAACATAAGTGTTGTTATTTCATCGGTGGATCTTCTCATGCTCAAAAAAATTGAACAATGTAATAAGATAGTTCAATAATTTAAGATCGATTAAAAGTGCCAGTTTATTTTGATTAAAAGCTGTGCCATTAAAGTGAAATCTGAGCATACTTTGCAACACATTCCAACCACAACACATGTAATTAATTAATGATATATGCATTTATGCTTTATATATATTTATGTTTACATGTTATTTGTTATGTATTAAGTAGTTTATGTTCTGTGTGACTAGTACGAGGTATGCCGAGTGACATTGGTCTGGTACTAGTATTCTATAGGTACAAATTTTCTTAATTGGAAATTTGTTAGCAACAATTTGCTGCTATTTCTGTTAGTTAAGATGAGGTGTTCTTTTCTTCGTTGTTTTTGTTAATAATTTTGTGTTCCTTAGTTTTGTTTGATTTGTTTGCATTTGTTGGTCTACCCTTTTCTATTTTTGATTTCTATACACAATTTATGTTTATACACTGTGGCGTTATTTGTCTTGTTGATTTCATTGCGGTTATCATCACAGACTCTGTGATTATTTACCTCAGTTCCTTATATTAATTTAATTTGATTTCTGCAATTGTTTTCATATTGTCTTTTCTTGTTTGTCCTTTGTAATGTCTTTAGTTGACATATGATATATGAGGTATAGTTGAATACACTTACATTATAGTACAGACCAGTACTTTATGATCATTGATTGCACTAAGAAAGTGTACAAGACCTTTGTAAGGCTTGTCTCCCACAGTCATTGGGATTGAAAATATTATTTTCCACAGGTACTCAAGTGATCATTGATTACATTAAGGAAGTATACAAGACCTTTGTAAGGCTTGTCTCCCACAGTCATTGGGATAGAAAATATTATTTTCCACAGGTACTCAAGTGATCATTGATTACATTAAGGAAGTATACAAGACCTTTGTAAGGCTTGTCTCCCACAGTCATTGGGATAGAAAATATTATTTTCCACAGGTACTCAAGTGATCATTGATTACATTAAGGAAGTATACAAGACCTGTGTAAGGCTTGTCTCCCACAGTCATTGGGATAGAAAATATTTTCCACAGGTACTCAAGTGATCATTGATTACATTAAGGAAGTATACAAGACCTTTGTAAGGCTTGTCTCCCACAGTGTTTGGGATATACAGATATTGTTTTTCACAGGTACTCAAGTTATCATTGGTTATATTATAAACAAGATAACCATACAAGTTTTTCACTAAGACTAAGTCTATAGTATAGACTTGTCTCCCATTGAAGTGGGATAAGGTCATTTATTTGTTTTTCAGGTTACTGATTTAATACGACAGGATGTCTACATTAGATTACTTTATTACACAAGGGAAATCCCTTGATAAGACTGGCAAAGAATTAGAAGAATGGACAACTGCTCAATTCTCTATGGTATTGAAGGCTGAGGAGAGAAAACTTCAAATAGAAGAAAAAAGATTAGAAGCTGCTGCTGAGGAAAGAAAAGCTGCTGCAGAGGAGAGAAAGCTTCAAAAAGAAGAAAAAAGATTAGAAGCTGCTGCTGCTGCTGAACAAAAAAGATTAGAAGCTGCTGCTGAGCAAAAAAGATTAGACAGAGAAGCTGAAGCTGCTGCCGAAAATAAAAGATTAGAAGCTGAACAAAAGAAATTGCAGATGCAGGTGGAAGAAAGGAGATTTGATGCTGAACAGAAAAGAATAGACAGAGAAGCTGATGCTGCTGTTGAACAAAAAAGATTAGACAGAGAGGCTGAAGAGAGAAAAGCAATAAGAGAACATGAGTTTGAATTAGAGAAATTGAAATTGACAAGTATGAGTAATGTTAATCAGGCATCTAGTGGTAGTGGTAAACCCTTTACTTATAAGGTCAAGGTACCAGCGTTCAACTCCGCCAGTGACGATATAACATTCTGGCTTGATAGATTTGAACGTGCATGTCGAGCTCATAATGTGGATAAATCACAGTATGTAAATCAGTTGTCTGAAAATCTGAAAGGGGATTCTCTGATTAAGTTAAGTTTGGTTGAAGAGGCCGACAAGGATAACTATGATGTTATCAGGGCGCCTTGATAAGGAAATATCAGCTGTCAGAGGAGGGTTACCGTCTTTTGTTTAAAACAATGAGACCTGAGACAGGTGTGGAATTCTCTGAATTTATTTCGAAAGCACGACTTACACTTTCACGTTGGATTGAATTATCCAAGACACAGAAAACATTTGAGGAGCTTACGGATTTATTACTTAGAGACAAGATCATGTCTTCAGTGAATAAACCATTCCTAGAAGTTTTGCATGAGCGTAAACCCAGTACATTAAAACAAATGGAAGAATATTGTGACCAATACGTCATGGCACACCCTGACGTAACTCTTAGCAACACTAACATTAAAGAGGGTATGCCAGTTGCTTCAGCAACACAATACAATAACAATTACTCACACAAGTCCCAGGGAGCTCAAGATAAATCTCACAAAAAGGTTAATTGGAATGGTTATCAAAATCAAGGTAACCACTCAAATCAAGGTTCTTCTTTGAAGAACTGGAATCGGGCTGATAGTCCTCGATACAGGGGTGCCCATAATTATAGAAATTTCCGCAAAGGGAGTAACTATAGGAACTACCCAAGTTCTTCATGGAAACAACAAAACCAACATTACAGGGATACTCATTATAATGAGTATGATGATTACGATCATGAATATTACGATTCAAACCCAAATAGGGGTTATAACAGAGGTAATAATAATTACAGAGGCAATTATAACCGAGGTAGATCACAACACAAAAGACAGGGTAAATCTCATTACCAGGCTAACTCTGCACAACAAGAGTTCAATGAAGCCGGTAATCAAAATAATGATAAGAAAGACTCTAATAATGTAGGATGTTCTGCTTTTGATTTTAGTAGAGCATCTCAGTGCTCCCAATGCAAAACATTATTCGATCCAACCACAGTTTCTACTTTAAGCTGTGGTCATCCTCTTCCTGCTCTTCCTGCGTCAGTCGCGCATGATGGAAGAGGTGCTCTGGTCTTCAATAGAGGTCTAGTAGATGGTACTCCGGTATCAATTCTTTTCGATTCGGGGTGCACAACCATTGGAGTGAGGCAGTCACTCATAGATCCTTCTCGAGCCACTGGCAAAGTAATCAAATGCGTAACATTTGGTGGCACATTGGAGAAGTACTCTACTGCCATTGTCAGCATTGCTACTCCCTTCTTTACAGGAGATGTGCACGCAAGTCTTCTGCCGAATCCGATCGCTGATCTTATCATCGGTTGCATTCATGGAGTGAGAAAATGCACTCCACAACAAATTTCTGATTGGGAAAATAACAATATGCAAACTGCTAATGCAGTAGTTACTAGGGCTCAAGCTCTTAACATTCTGCAATCTTCGCCTTCTGAAGATAATGATGCGCAGATCCAAGATGATCCCTTGGAAATTTCTCGTGATTCATTTATGAAACAGCAGGAAGATGATCCTACTCTTAAAAAATTCTTCACGTTAGCAACAAAAGGTGATCCAATTAAAGATACAAATCGTAAATCTTGGATTACGATGAAGAATGGCGTACTTGTACGTGTGGTACAAGACTCCGGTAAGTAAATTCATTCTCAAATTCTTGTGCCCAAAAATATGAGAGTTAAAATCTTACAGCACGCTCATGATTCTCAGTGTGCTGGGCATATGGGTTTTTCCCGTACTAAGTCGAGAGTTCTGGCTTCTTTCTTTTGGCCTTTTGTGAACAAGGACATACGGATCTATTGTCGATCTTGTAAGGTATGTCAAGAGGGTAAATCCAAAGGTCCACGCCATGCTGCACCTATTCAGGCTGCAGATATTCCAATTCGACCATTTAAAAAAATGGCGATAGATATCATTGGGCCATTTAAAATAAAGTCTGCTAGAGGACACCAATTTATCTTGACGTGTGTTGACATGTGCACACGTTGGCCAGAGGCTGTTCCTCTAAAGAGCATAACTACTGCTGATATTGCAGATGCTCTTTGGCTAATATTTTCTCGTCTGGGATTTCCAGCAGAAATATTACACTGACAAACAACATTTTTCTTTCTTATATAAGAATAAGTGTTCTTAGGTCAGTTTCTTGCGCTGATTTCAAATTTGAAATCCGTTTATCTCTATCACATCAGGTTTTTAAGATATTTGTGAATACATATATTTTTGGGAAATCGTTATTTGCTCCGTTTCATTTTTACTATATAACTTATTAAAAATTAATAAAATGCAAAATAATTCCACTTTTTATACTGCTAAAAGATGCATGACATATGTTACGCTATTTTTCCAATAGTTACTGTATTTTGAAATAATTCTGAGCGAAATATGGCTTCTAGAAGTTGTAGAAATTCGGCTGATCTGTTCTGTTACGTGTGCGGATATTTTACCGATCGTGTTCACCAGAAAAACTTTACACCATTACTAAAGAAAGCATATGAACTTTATTTCGATTCGAAAGTTGATGATGCAAATAAATCTTGGAAGCCAAATGCAGTTTGTTCGACTTTGTGCAAATACATTGGCAGGTTGGTTACGAAAATCGATGCCTTTTGGAGTGCCAGTAATATGGCATGAACATGGCAAATCACGCTACTGATTGTTACTTCTGCTTGACAAATATCCATGGTTTCACTTTTAAAACTAGAAAGTCTGTGGTTTATCCAAATATTGAATCGGTTTCGAAACCAGTGCCTCGTGATCCAATCACGTGTCCGATCCCAGTTCCACCAGAACAATATCCGTTGGACGTGAATGAACCATCAGAAAGTGATAGTTTACCTGCTTTAGAAACTAATTCTGACTCGCATTATATACCGGTGAATGATGGTGTTCACTTAATTAACCTTTCAGATCTAATACGTGATCTCGCTCTTACCAAAGGACAAGCGGAATTACTCGGTTCGCGACTCAAAGAATGGAATCTTTTAGCGCCCAATACTTCGATATCTAAATTTCGTCATAGACACAGAGAACTTATTCAATACTTTGAGATGGATGATGACATTTGCTATTGCAAAAATGTAAACGGTCTAATGGTGCACCTCGGTCACGAGCACATAGTCAATGAATGGCGACTTTTCATCGACTCTTCCAAGACTAGTCTAAAAGCCGTGTTATTGCATAACGGAAATTTTTTTTCATCAATTCCAGTCGCCTACTCTGTTGATATGAAAGAAACTTATGACAATATGGCTATACTTTTGGCAAAAATAAAGTACAATGACTACCAATGGCGGATTTGTGGAGACCTAAAGGTCATTGCAATTCTCACGGGCATGCAGACTGGGTATACTAAATTTTGTTGCTTCCTATGTGAATGGGACAGCCGCAACAGACAGGACCATTATGCAAGAAAGGTGTGGCCTATCAGGGATCGTATGCAGCTCGGGCATAAAAATGTAATACACGAGACATTAGTTAACAAAGACAGCATCATTTTACCACCGTTACATATAAGGTTGGGGCTTATGAAGAATTTCGTAAAAGCGTTAGATAAAATGAGCAAAGCTTTCACTTATCTTCGAGAAAAGTTTCCGCAAGTTAGCGATGCAAAGATAAAGGAAGGTATCTTTGTAGGACCTCAGATTAGGAAAGTTATTGCAGACAAACAATTCGAGAACTTGTTACATGGTAGTGAACTTCGCGCATGGATGGCATTCAAATCGATCGTCGATAACTTTCTGGGAAATCACAAATCTGTCGACTATGTGCATATTGTTAAGCAGTGCATAGATGCATACAGAATTATGGGCTGTAACATGTCCTTCAAAATCCATTTGCTCGATTCGCATCTTGACTTTTTCCCTGACAACCTTGGTGAAGTCAGCGATGAACATGGAGAACGATTCCATCAAGATATCGCCGTAATGGAGTCACGTTATCAAGGACGGTGGAGTGTGACCATGCTTGCCGATTATTGTTGGATGTTTCATCGCGATGTACCACATGCCATTCACCGACGAAAGTCGACTGCAAAGAAATTCAAGCCTACATAACTGTTATACTTCTTGTACGAATGATGTTATAATACTGTATGCATTGTTAAAAAACTTCAATTGCGTATTTCTCGCGATCTCGACCTGATAGAGAAAAACGGTTTGCAGATTTAAAAACAGCGCATGAAAATTGACCAGAAAAACATAGAAATGTTAGAGAAAGAAAAAAAATTTTTTTTTTGTTAGCCAGTGTTATCAGACCATGGTACCCAACTCATATCGGATACCATGTCTCAAGTGATGTCGACTCTTAAGATAGAGAGATCACTGAGTAGTATTTATCATCCTATGTCTAATGGGATGGTAGAACGTCTTAATAGGACTCTCAAAAACCTATTAGGTAAGATAACTGAAGATCACCCTCAGGATTGGGATTTACCCGCGGCTCTCTTTGCATATAGAGAGGTCGCCAACGAACATACAGGATTTTCTCCCTTTGAACTTGTCTTTGGCGCGAAACCGCGAGGTCCTATGTCCTTACTTCATGATCTTATAACTGCTGATAATATTGTCGATGACACAAAATCCTCTTATGAATATGTCATCGCACTTAGACACAAGATTATTGAAGCATGCAAATTGGCAACTGCTTCTTCTGAATTTGCGAAACAGAAGGCAAGACAATTTGCCAATAAAAAGAGATGCTTGCGACAACTTTGTCCAGGTGACAAAGCATTTGTCTTGCTACCTTGTAGGGAAAACAGACTTCTTATTTCTTGGAAAGGTCCGTACGATGTAATATCAAAAGTTTCCGATGTTGACTATATCGTCGATATTGACGGGAAGCATAAAACCTTCCATATCAACATGCTTACGGAATTCCATGAACGTCCGGATTATTTACAACCTGTTTTCCAGGCAACGGACGATTCTCCAGTCCAACACGGGCATTACTCATCACTGTCAGTAATACAGGATGAGGAAACGAGTTTCTCGGATGTGAATCTTCCTTTTCCGATGATTCCTCTTCATTCTAATGAATCATGGAGAGATGTTACGGTTTCTCCCGACTTATCTCTAGGAGAGCAGAAACAAGTTTCTACTATGTTACAACAATTTCAGGATGTCCTTACTGACATTCCTGGTCAAACTGATGTCACTGAACATGACATTATTCTTACTGACCATAATCCTATAAGAGTCAGACCGTATCCTATCCCGATACATTTTCAAGCACAGGTTGAGAAAGAGTTGGATGAGATGATAGATTTAAAAATAATTGAACCATCCACATCAGCATATTCTTCACCGATGGTTATTGTACGGAAAAAAGACAATAACATACGTCTTTGCGTTGATTAGTGGAAAGGACTGCAAAATGTTACTGCAGTGTTGATTGATACCAGGCATGCTCCAGTCTACCCAGCGGTGCTGTAAATGGGTAACTCACTCTAGTCCTGAGTTAGGGAAGGCAAAGGCAGCTGTAAGAAGTAGTTTCCCTCTGAGGCTCCAGGAGGAGCAGGCCCTTAAGGGGGAACACCCACCCAGAAATGGGTTATCTTTTTAAAAAATTAACAGGAAAATAACTAACAAACTTGTTGACATAAAATTTGGCCACATGTTACAAGATATATTATATTTTATGATGAACAAAGTTTACTTTATAAATTTTAATGTTTTATGTGAAAATAATTAATTAACATGAAGTGATGAAAAAAAAAGAAAGGAAAACCCCCAGTGCACCTGGGAATGAATTTCACTCACATAAAAGGTGCAAAGAATGCCAAACCAGCAGATGATGTGCATAACATCCCTACCTATGGCGTGAACCACCCAAAAATGTCTACCTCAATGAGTTTTGTAGATATGGCTCTTGCAATATGACCCTTTTAAATAGCACAAATTTAGAACTTTGTATAGCAATATCTCTGTTTCTATACCATGTAAGAAAAAAGTGGAGGTTCATGCCATAAAGGATAATATGGGCTATAAGTGTGCAAAATGTGAAGGCTATAGCTTTAAAATTGTAGAAAATATCACCGGAACTGTGAATCGCAAGCCCTGTTTTCGTTAAAGTTTAGTTTTTAAAATGTTAAAACACTTATCTGATTCTCTTTGAACATTGATAACTCATAAACTGTTACAGATAAACACATAATTCAAAAAGAATATCAAAGTAAAAAGGCTTATAAATATTTAAAACACAATTATTATATGAAAATCAAAAATAACCTTTTTTGTCTTTTTCTGGGTGTATATGCCCCCTTAACTTGGTCAATTCAACCGACGCAGGATGGTGTAAATATGGAGTGAGAGTGTAGAGTGTTATTAACGCGAATGATGGAATGTTCGTATCTTGACCAATTTAAAGCACTCATTCACTCATGGCTATAAGTCATCAATGCAGACTACTGGAATCTTGTCATACAGTTTATTCAGACGCACATACTGGGACAGAACGAACAGATCATAAGTACATGTTGACACATCAATCTTCAGGCATGAATAGTAGATCCCATGTCATGGAACATTCAAATATAATGGGTGGTACAAAACAGCATTCAATGTTGTTATACATTATGGCCGCATCCCCTATCTGACTGAACGCATCAGTAAAGGCGGATCGGTAAACAAATGAAGAGTTCGATGGACGAACCTTCTTTCCCTTGCTAAGTTCTTAGGTTGCTTATATTCAATGTTTATATCATACTGTGAAACCACGATAAGGGGGTTTTCATATAAATGAGATCTCCATGCCACTGTCCGAATAGTAAGATACACGACCCGTTCTCTGGACAGTGATCCATAATGATGACAGGAATACAAAAATGGCCTCCTTCCCTGAGCTTTCGCTCACTCGCCCAGCAGAAGAATAATCATCAGCCAAAGTTGATTCAAAACTTGAATAAGTATAACTTCCTAGAGTTACCATACAGTCCCTTTGTCAGAAGGTTACTTCTTGAAGACATAAGCGCTGATGGAACCTGTCATCTACAACAATATCTAGTTAAACGACCAACGATGCACGAAAATACGTTGCTTCATCTAGGTCTAACCATAAGGAGATCGTCAAAAGGGTCTGGATTTACCTTGAGTCCGAATAGTACATAATACAGTACATGAGGAGAGTCTCTAGCACTATAATCTTGTAGAGACACAATCTCCTACTGAAGAAATCACTTCATAAATCATTTTTCACTCTAGAAAGGACCAGCCCAGGAAAAATGCGTGACCAGCCATTGTAGGTGGCAATATCGGAACTCATCACGACTCGCCAAGACAACCAATACCTCCGCTAGTGCGGCATAAAGAATATAGTCCTGCCTACCCATACAAAATGGAGCCGCGGTAGCATAGTGGTTAGTGCACTGGCTTCCTAGCGCAGTGGTCTATGGTTCAATCCCCAGATGAGGCGGAAAAATTTTTAGGCCACAAACGGCTCCTGGGTCGACCCAGCCCCGAATGGGTACCAGAGCTACTCTGGGAAGGTTAAGGCGGCCGGCGTGATGCCGACCACATCACCCCTCGTGTGCCGACGGTCAAGATAATATGGGCCTAACACCATATTCCCAATATGCCTCAATGGGCGTGTAACGGGTTCCTTTACCTTTTTACCCATACAAAATATACAATATAGGACTGAATCTACTTGCACTAATAATATGTAATACATATGAATTCAGGCCATAAACATTCTAAGAACGATCAATCTATTTTCTGGCTATGACAAATGATGAATGCCAAAATATAAGTATTCTTACGTCCGATCAATATCAAGGGAGATTATCCATATAATCAAACGTATAAATCAAACATGGATTATCTGTCATCTTTACAAAAGAAAGCATTTTCGTACCCAATTAAATACAACAATATATTTTCCATATTAAATAGACATATCGACATTTGTAATCTGTGCATTCAAAAATATGTATGCAACAGATTACCACACCCCCCGGGAAAAAAAATGGTACTTTTTTTTTTGAAATACATCCAGGAGCAACATACAATAGGCTCACAACGCACGAATAACAATGCGCAGATGATAAGCATTCCAAACAAATGTAACGATTAATGTAAGGCTAAGTCGTCAGATAGCACGACCAATGAGAATCTATCTCAGGATTCAGAGAAAATTTTTCTCTGAGTATAAATATCTCCAGAGAGGTGTCACCAACGCATAACACAATACTGGCAATGCCACAATTTGTACAATAGTTCATCTTAGGTATCTTAACATTATGATCACCAAAAAAGAAAAAATATAAAAAACCTGCGGTGAATATACATCAATGAACCGCTAAGTGTTTATACAATCAACATATCATACAAAGGACAGACATAAGTCTGGAAATATCAAGAAAGCTTGGACTCATGTTGAGATCTACCATCATAACGAGATCTATCAAAATTATGATCTCTGTTGAGACCATTTCTCTTATTTGAACTTAAGTTACCATAATTGTACTTATTATTCCCCTTATGATCAAAATTCCTATCAGTAGGGTTGTGTTGTCCACAAAAATAATTATCATAAGGTTGGCAATCTCTATTGAAGTTCCTATAATTAGTGGAATTATAATGTTGAGCAACATCAAATTGCTTCCAGTTCTTTGAAAAAGAACCATTACGTGAAAAATGAAAATTAACACGTGATGAACGCCCTTGGCGCTGTTCATAATTATGATTATCTTTTCTAGCACAATTGTTGTTATTTTTGCCCGTGGCAATGTGCTTAACAGAAGGATCGTACTGCTTGGGCTGAGTATGATGTGTACTAACAGTTTTATTCTCTTTTACCAATCTATCAGAACCTTGAAAAGTTGATGCACGGTTTTTCTGAGGAATCTTGTCATGACATTTATCAAAGTCCTCACCGTGATCCAAAAGACTGACACTTGATTTATTTTTGTCGGCCTCACGCCAACTCCCATTAGAGGCAGTATCGTTATTTCGTGGGAAACCATATTTTCCACGAAAAGATTTGCTCACATATTGTTTCATGTTACTACTAGCATGTTGTTGACTCTTTGCACTAACATAGTGACCATCAGATTTGTGTTCAAATCTATTTACCTTAATCTCCTCCTGAGATATTAAATTCTTTTCTTCTAGTTTGCGGCTTAGAAACACATTTTGACTCAATAGATTAGTGAGTTTATCATTATATATCTTCTTGTGTTTCCCAGCCTCCACTTTTAATTTCTCATAGTCCATTTTTACTTGTTCAAGCTCACTAATAAGAGACTGTTCTTTATTAAGATGATTGTTCTTCATTAAGCTCACTTCAACTTCTAACTTTTTTTTTATCCTTTTCCAGTTGAGATTGTCTCAATTTATTATCACTAGGAAGAGCTAATGTTTCTATAATCTTCCAAAGTAGTTTTAAATCAAGCATGGAAGAGCTCACTTTATTTACCTGATTACCCAACATCTCTTTTAATGAGGTCACTTCATCCTCTAACTCTTTCTTCTGACTAAGAGAAGAGTCATATACTTTCTTATTATCTTCTGTCAACATCATCATTTTATCCTTTAATATTGTATTTTCATAATTCACTGCTGATAACTTATCAATAAGAGCTTTCTTGTCACTTTGAAGCTCATTTATCGTTTTCTTTAATACATTCAACTCCAAAGCTAAGAGTCTATCTTCATCTTCTCTCTGCCACTGTTCAGCTTCTTTGTCTAATTTTGCCAACTCAGCTTTCAGTTTCTCAATTTCCAATCTTTTCTGTTCAGATTCTCTGTCTATTCTTTTTTGTTCAGCCTCAGCTTCTCTGTCTAATCTTTTTTGTTCAGCAGCCTCTAATTTTTTTTCTTCTTTTTGAAGCTTTCTCTCCTCTGCAGCAGCTTTTCTTTCCTCAGCAGCAGCTTCTAATCTTTTTTCTTCTATTTGAAGTTTTCTCTCTTCTGCAGCAGCTTTTCTTTCCTCAGCAGCAGCTTCTAATCTTTTTTCTTCTGCCTGCAATACCATAGAGAATTGAGCAGTTGTCCATTCTTCTAATTCTTTGCCAGTCTTATCAAGGGATTTCCCTTGTGTAATAAAGTAATCTAATGTAGACATCCTGTCTTATTAAATCAGAAACCTGAAAAAGTAAATAAACTACCTTATTTCACTTTCATGGGAGACAAGTCTATACTATAGACTTAGTCTTAGTGAAAAACTTGTATGGTTATTTTGTTTATAATCTAACCAATGATAAATTGAGTACCTGTGGAAAACAATATCTGTATATCCCAAACACTGTGGGAGACAAGCCTTACAAAGGTCTTGTATACTTCCTTAATGTAATCAATGATCACTTGAGTACCCCAAACACTGTGGGAGACAAACCTTACAAAGGTCTTGTACACTTTCTTAGTGTAATCAATGATCATAAAGTACTGGTCTGTACTATAATATAAGTGTATTCAACTATACCTAATATATCATATGTCAACTCAAGACATTCACAAAGGACAAACAAGAAAAGACCATATGAGAACATTTGCAGAAATCAAATTAAATTAAATAGGACAAATCAAAGAAAATGATCACAGAATCTGTGATGATAACTGCAATAAGATAACAAGACAAATAACGCCACAGTGTATAAATATAAATTGTGTATAGAAATCAAAAATAGAAAAGGGTAGACCAACAAATTACAAACAAATCAAAACAAACTAAAGAACAGAGGAATATTACAAAAACAACAATGAGTACAGTCTTCACAGCTAACACTAATAGCAACAGCTGTCGCAGCAAATTTTCAGTCAAGAAAATTGCACCTATAGAAACGCACACATCAGACCCTCTATTACGTGGGATACTCTGTTGTGTGACACCGCCCAACCAAAACAACAACCCGCAGAGTACAAACAAATATCACATATAAACATGTAAACATAAATGTACATATAGCATAAACTTATAATATAATGCAATGTAATGTGTTGCAGATAGAATGTGTTGCGGAGAAGGCTCAGTTGTACTGAATAATGGTACAGTAGTATGGTACTTTATTAAATAATTAATTCTGGCCTAAATCATTAAAGTTCAACACAAACTATGGCAGTGCAGGAGAATCCACTGTTTACTGTTCCTAAGAATCACAAGTAAGACTTCTCGCTTCAGTTGCACTGTACATTTCGCAAACACTGTCAAATATATGCTCCAACACTGATGTGTAATGCTGTCTTTTCCAAACAAACTTGCTGTGTAACGCTGTATGTTCTATGGCCAATGTCCAACGAAAAAAAAAATGTCAACAAACGCTGACCTAGTTACTGTATACGCTGGATAGGATAGGTCAAGCTGACATCGACTGTATAGCTGTCCTACTGGTGTTGATGTGGTCAAACAAACGTTCTTTTAACTGTAAATGACTCTCAATAACAAGACTGCGAAGGCTGGACCCAGGAATCTGGCTCACCACTGTAAAAAAGTGGAAAGGACTGCAAAATGTCACTGCAGTGTTGATTGATACCAGGCATGCTCCAGTCTACCCAGCGGTGCTGTAAATGGGTAACTCACTCTAGTCCTGAGTTAGGGAAGGCAAAGGCAGCTGTAAGAAGTAGTTTCCCTCTGAGGCTCCAGGAGGAGCAGGCCCTTAACTTGGTCAATTCAACCGACGCAGGATGGTGTAAATATGGAGTGAGAGTGTAGAGTGTTATTAACGCGAATGATGGAATGTTCGTATCTTGACCAATTTAAAGCACTCATTCACTCATGGCTATAAGTCATCAATGCAGACTACTGGAATCTTGTCATACAGTTTATTCAGACGCACATACTGGGACAGAACGAACAGATCATAAGTATATGTTCACACATCAATCTTCAGGCATGAATAGTAGATCCCATGTCATGGAACATTCAAATATAATGGGTGGTACAAAACAGCATTCAATGTTGTTATACATTATGGCCGCATCCCCTATCTGACTGAACGCATCAGTAAAGGCGGATCGGTAAACAAATGAAGAGTTCGATGGACGAACCTTCTTTCCCTTGCTAAGTTCTTAGGTTGCTTATATTCAATGTTTATATCATACTGTGAAACCACGATAAGGGGGTTTTCATATAAATGAGATCTCCATGCCACTGTCCGAATAGTAAGATACACGACCCGTTCTCTGGACAGTGATCCATAATGATGACAGGAATACAAAAATGGCCTCCTTCCCTGAGCTTTCGCTCACTCGCCCAGCAGAAGAATAATCATCAGCCAAAGTTGATTCAAAACTTGAATAAGTATAACTTCCTAGAGTTACCATACAGTCCCTTTGTCAGAAGGTTACTTCTTGAAGACATAAGCGCTGATGGAACCTGTCATCTACAACAATATCTAGTTAAACGACCAACGATGCACGAAAATACGTTGCTTCATCTAGGTCTAACCATAAGGAGATCGTCAAAAGGGTCTGGATTTACCTTGAGTCCGAATAGTACATAATACAGTACATGAGGAGAGTCTCTAACACTATAATCTTGTAGAGACACAATCTCCTACTGAAGAAATCACTTCATAAATCATTTTTCACTCTAGAAAGGACCAGCCCAGGAAAAATGCGTGACCAGCCATTGTAGGCGGCAATATCGGAACTCATCACGACTCGCCAAGACAACCAATACCTCCGCTAGTGCGGCATAAAGAATATAATCCTGCCTACCCATACAAAATATACAATATAGGACTGAATCTACTTGCACTAATAATATGTAATACATATGAATTCAGGCCATAAACATTCTAAGAACGATCAATCTATTTTCTGGCTATGACAAATGATGAATGCCAAAATATAAGTATTCTTACGCCCGATCAATATCAAGGGAGATTATCCATACAATCAAACGTATGAATCAAACATGGATTATCTGTCATCTTTACAAAAGAAAGCATTTTCGTACCCAATTAAATACAACAATATATTTTCCATATTAAATAGACATATCGACATTTGTAATCTGTGCATTCAAAAATATGTATGCAACAGTCACCTCTTTCTTCCTTGCTAAAGAAAGGGTCTCCTAATATAGTCCATTGGACTCGAGAATTTCAATCCTCTTTGGATAAGGTTAAAACTATGTTTTCTACTTCACCTATCTTGGTATTACCTACTAAGGATAAGACATTTGTTCTTCGTAGTGATGCTTCATCCACAGGGATTGGAGCAGCACTAATGCAAGAGTACTCTGGAACTCTGCATCCTGTGATGTATATTTCTCGAAAACTAAATGCCGCAGAGAAGAATTACTCGGTCCTAGACCGTGAATTATTGGCTATGGTTTGGTCAATCCTTAAACTTCAAAGATTTCTTCTTGGCGCGTATTTCATTGTGGAAACTGACCAGAAAGCTCTTACTGCTATTCAGACTAAAAATCTGAAGAGCGCGAGATCAATGCGATACGCGATTGCTCTTCAGCCTTTTCATTTTTCGGTGCGAGCTATCCGTGGATCAGAAAATGTGATGGCAGATATCTTATCTAGATGCCCACATGATTCCACTTAACCGTCAGATCTTGATATTTTTACAGATCTAACTCTACTACATTGTTTCTATACTAAAATGTGTATACATGCGTAATGTATCATATATATTGATTGTATCACTACGTAGCGGTTCATTGATGTATATTCACCGCTGATCTTTTGATATTTTGTTTCGTCTTTGATAATCATGATGTTAAAATACCTAAGATGAAATTTTTGGATAAACTAGTGTAGAAATTGTGGCATTGCCAGTATTGTAGTATGCGTTGGTGACACCTCTCTGGAAATATTTATACTCAGAGAAAAAACTTTCTCTGGTTCTTGAGATATATTCTCACTGATCGTACCATAGGACGACTTAGCCTTATATTAGGCGTTATATTTGTTTGGAATGCTTATCATCTGCGCATTGTTATTCGTGCGTTGTGAGCCTATTGTATGTTGCTCCTGGATGTATTTAAAAAAAAAAATGTACCATTTTTTTCCCGGGGGGTGTGGTAATCTGTTGCATACATATTTTTGAATGCACGGATTACAAAAATGCGATATGTCTATTTTATAATTTATTTGTGTACGAAAATGTTTCCCTTGGGAAAGCGAGATAATCCATGATTGATTTATACGTTTGATTCGGCGTATGAATATTGACGTCATGTCAGTTCTCGTTTGTTAGGGCCAGAAAATAGATTGATCTTGTTCAATATGTTAATGGCCTGAATTTATATGTATTACTTGTCTAGTACAAGAAGATTCAGTTTTATATTGTATATCTTCGTATGCTAAGGTCGGACTATAGCGAACTCTGGTGGAGGTATCCGTTGTCCTAGAGAGTGGTAGTGAGTTCCGAGATAGACGGTCGTAATGGCCGGGTGTGTTTTCAAGGGTTGGTCCTGTTAAAGGTTTAAAGTAATTTATGGACGATTTTTCCATAAGGAAGGAATGTCTCTGCAAGTGTGTGATGTCAGAGACTCTTCTCATGTATTTCATTATGTTTGAATTCGGACTCCAGGTAAAGCCAGACCCGTTTTTCCTTTGATGATCTCCTTATGGTTAGACCTAGGTGAAACATCGTATTTTCGAGCATCTTTGGTCGCTTTAATATAGATTGATGAAGATGACAGGTTCCATCAACGCTTATGTCTTTATGAAGCAACATGAAGCAACCTTCTGACTAATGAGCGAAAACTCAGACTGTATGGTCAAACTATAGGAAATCCTATATATTAAGATGAAAACCCCTACTGTTTGGTTTAACAAGTTATTGAATTAACTCTGCCAAGCTGTTCCTCCAGTGATTATCCTTCTGCTGAGCGAGGGAGCGAAGACTCAGGGAAGGAGGCTATTTTGTATTCCTGTCATCATTATGAATCACTGTCAAAAGAACGGATCAACATCTTTGACATCTTACTGTCCCATCACTGTCGAACAGTGATTTCCACTCTCACTCCATACATATACAATCCTGCGTCATTAAGACCTTTGAAAACTTGCCTGTCTCATGGTTTAACTTTGTTAAAATATTTGACATTTACAGATGGAGAACTTAGCCAAGGAAATTAGGTTGACTCCCATAGTGAACCCTTTGTCTCTTGTTTTCCCTAACACACATACCCACTGAGTGCGTTCAGTCAGTTAGGGGATACGAGCAATGCCGTATCACAACTCAGTACACTAATGACTTTATTATATTGGCCATGCTGAATGAAATGTACTACATTCTGCTACCTAATGATTTGCTAGTGTCAACATACTCATGACTGTATTCCGTTGTGTTCAAGTGTGTGCGTCAATATGTAAAGCATAAAAACGTCAACACGGTTACCTAACATCTAATGACTTGCCTAAGAGTTGTTTGAAATTGTATCAAGTGTCAACATACATGTAATGAACAGCACTTGTATTCGTGTTTACTCTCACATACACTTACATAACATGTACGGATGAGTTGATCCTTGTAGTTGTTTACTTCACATACATGTAATGTACTTGTAGTTGTTTACTTACACACTTTGTAATGTACTTGTAGTTCATTTTACTTAGCAGGAAGTAATGTACTTGTAGTTACCCTTTACTTACCACCAGTACCACCTGTAATGTAACGATTGTTTGACAGTAATCCATAGCAGACACTGCCTTGTGTCTTTGCCTTCCATAACTCAGGAAGAGTTGTAGTTACCCATTTACAGAGCTGGGTAGAATGTACTTGCCGTTGTTCATCAACTCAGTACATACATGGACTGTACTTGTAGTGGCCAGACTTACAAAACATGTAATGTACTTGTAGTTGTTTACTTACATACATGTAATGTACTTGTAGTTGTTTACTTACACATGTAATGTACTTGTAGTTGTTTACTTACATACATTTAATGTACTTGTAGTTGTTTAATTACATACATGTAATGTACTTGTATTTGTTTACTTACATACATGTAATGTCCTTGTAGTTGTTTACTTCCATCCATGTAATGTACATTGTAATGTACTTGTAGTTGTTTAATTACACACATGTAATGTACTTGTAGTTGTTTACTTACATACATGTAATGTACTTGTAGTTGTTTACTTACATACATGTAATGTACTTGTAGTTGTTTACTTACATACATGTAATGTACTTGTAGTTGTTTACTTACATACATGTAATGTACTTGTAGTTGTTTACTTACATACATGTAATGTACTTGTAGTTGTTTACTTACATACATGTAATGTACTTGTATTTGTTTAATTACATCCATGTAATGTACTTGTAGTTGTTTAATTACATACGTGTAATGTACTTGTAGTTGTTTACTTACATACATGTAATGTACTTGTAGTTGTTTACTTACATACATGTAATGTACTTGTAGTTGTTTACTTACATACATGTAATGTACTTGTAGTTGTTTACTTACATACATGTAATGTACTTGTAGTTGTTTACTTACATACATGTAATGTACTTGTAGTTGTTTACTTACATACATGTAATGTACTTGTAGTTGTTTACTTACATACATGTAATGTACTTGTAGTTGTTTACTTACATACATGTAATGTACTTGTAGTTGTTTACTTACATACATGTAATGTACTTGTAGTTGTTTAATTACATACATGTAATGTACTTGTAGTTGTTTACTTACATACATGTAATGTACTTGTAGTTGTTTACTTACATACATGTAATGTACTTGTAGTTGTTTAATTACATACATGTAATGTACTTGTAGTTGTTTAATTACATACATGTAATGTACTTGTAGTTGTTTACTTACATACATGTAATGTACTTGTAGTTGTTTACTTACATACATGTAATGTACTTGTAGTTGTTTACTTACATACATGTAAGGTACTTGTAGTTGTTTACTTACATACATGTAAGGTACTTGTAGTTGTTTACTTACATACATGTAATGTACTTGTAGTTGTTTACTTACATACATGTAATGTACTTGTAGTTGTTTAATTACATACATGTAATGTACTTGTAGTTGTTTACTTACATACATGTAATGTACTTGTAGTTGTTTTTACTTACTTACATACATGTAATGTACTTGTAGTTGTTTACTTACATACATGTAATGTACTTGTAGTTGTTTACTTACATACATGTAATGTACTTGTAGTTGTTTACTTACATACATGTAATGTACTTGTAGTTGTTTACTTACATACATGTAATGTACTTGTAGTTGTTTACTTACATACATGTAATGTACTTGTAGTTGTTTACTTACATACATGTAATGTACTTGTAGTTGTTTACTTACATACATGTAATGTACTTGTAGTTGTTTACTTACATACATGTAATGTACTTGTAGTTGTTTACTTACATACATGTAACGTACTTGTAGTTGTTTACTTACATACATGTAATGTACTTGTAGTTGTTTACTTACATACATGTAATGTACTTGTAGTTGTTTACTTACATACATGTAATGTACTTGTAGTTGTTTACTTACATACATGTAATGTACTTGTAGTTGTTTACTTACATACATGTAATGTACTTGTAGTTGTTTACTTACATACATGTAATGTACTTGTAGTTGTTTACTTACATACATGTAATGTACTTGTAGTTGTTTACTTACATACATGTAATGTACTTGTAGTTGTTTACTTACATACATGTAATGTACTTGTAGTTGTTTACTTAAATGTACATAGCAGTAATGTACTTGTAGTTGTTTACTTACATACATGTAATGTAAATACTTGTAGTTGTTTACTTACAACATGTAATGTACTTGTAGTTGTTTCAGTCTTACATACAGTAACGTAACTGTACTTGTAGTTGTTACTTACATACATGTAACGTACTTGTAGTTGTTTACTTACTACATGTAATGTACTTGTAGTTGTTTACTTACATACATGTAATGTACTTGTAGTTTTTTACTTACATACATGTAAATGTACTTGTATCCTTACTTACATACATGTAAAACTGTACTTATTGTAGTTAATGTACTTTACTTTCACATACATGTAATGTACTTGTAGTTGTTTACTTACATACATGTAATGTACTTGTAGTTGTTTACTTACATACATGTAATGTACTTGTAGTTGTTTACTTACATACATGTAATGTACTTGTACTTACATACATGTAATGTACTTGGGTTCTTTATTTAAAAAAAGGTAAATGTATTTCTATAGCAGAAACTGCCGTAGGGCAGTGGCAGTGTTAGAGACTTTACAATACCAGGTCCAGTATCGAGAGGTGGGGTGACAAGTTCCATTCCTCGCTGCCTTTTGTTTCCCTGACTCTGGTCAAGGTACCCATTCACATGGGTAGACTGCAGCGTATTGATAACGTGATTCGAACTCGGCCCCTGTTGCCGGGAGATATCAGCGCTCCACTCTAAATCGGACAAAGTCTTCCTTACTTACTTGTCAATCGTTCCACGTAATGTACTGATATACGTGTAATGTACTTGCAGTCTTTACGTGCAGCAGTATAATATACTTTGTAGTCCTTACTTATATACGTGTAATGAACTTGTAGTCTTTATGTAAACACATGTAATGTACTTGTAGCATTTACGTGCATACGTGTAATATGCTTGTAGTTTATTTATATATAGTGTAATGTACTTGAAGTATTTTCGTACATAGATGTAATATATTTGTAGTCTTTACTTACTTACATTCGATTCCCAGTTGAGGGAATATAATTTATGGAAATCTTTTTTTCAGAACCAGTGTAATGATGTCATACCCCCTCCCCCCCCCCCCCCCCCCCCCTTTTCCCCGGTCTCCTGGGTAGTGAGATTGGATGCCTAGTCTTCTCGGACAAGGGCGAAAAAAAATAGGAGGTCCCGTGTACAAGTTGGTGAAACTAAAAACTCCCTCGGCAGTTGGAAATCGTAAAGAGTAGGCCTATCAGGCCGCTGCCCCGGCAACATTAAAACAAAAAATTAGAAACCTACCCACCACAAAAATATTTATAAAATGTGTGATTCCTATATGCAAACATTGGGATTCTTAACGGTGCTGAGGTCCTACTTGTGTGATCTGAGGGAGGAGATCGAAGGACTGATGGAGTTGTCCGTGTGAAATGAAGATAGTGCTTCAAACCAAACATGTAATGTACTGGTGGTCTTTGCGTACTGTCGTGAAACGAATGTGTGTAACCCCACTACTTTGTTAAATCATTATGTCGGGATACAAATTTGCCCCAGCCAATCAACGCACAGTGCTGAGCCGGAATAAATTACCTGAAGTTACGCCAGGAAAAACTTAAGCCCTGTTTTTTTTCGGATGTGGGTCGTGGCCATCTTGTTCACGCAAGATTGCGGAAGAAAACTGAATAAAATTAGGCTGTATGAGCAAAAGACGAAACTGCAGGAAACCAATCAGCTTGCTCCGCCAGGAACCAACCAAAAGCTTTGCTTAAGCATTCACCTACCTATATAATCGGGCGAGATTTTATGCTAAACACGCAACCCCGAACACGAAGCCAGAGACGACCGACTGAAGAGAGGAGCTGTCAGCTTTGATTTATAGCTTACCTGAGGGCATCGACCTGCCGCCTGCTTCGCTAAGTCGAGTCAAAAACTGGCCTGTTTGAATCTTAGAGGGTTTTATTCGTGTCATCAAACCTGAGGTCGTATGTCGTGTCAATCCAGCTGCCTGGAACGTCGCAGGAGCACAGTGATTGCACAGGATCAACCTCTTTAGTCCCCCTCAGTCTTGGGTGGGCTAACGAAACGACTATCAGCGGGTGTTTTGTGTCAACCAAACCAAGAAGGACAGACCTTTTAAGAGATGAGTACACATTAGTACCATTTCTGTCAGCATTGTGAGCAAAAGCTAGTGTCAGTGACGAGAAAGTGAATTAGCGTAGCAAGAGACAATAATAAGATTATAGCTGATAAATTATATGTAATTAACAGCACAGCTGATACATGTACTATAATTGAATAACAGCACAGCTGATATAATTTTTGTTCCTATAATTGGAAAACTTGTTGTAATATATTTACATATCTATATAAATATAAATATTTGTAAATCATATGTAAACTTACAAATTTATTACGTTACATTTTTCAACATTCACCCTTCAGCACAAGAGTAGATAGTGTATATACTAAATAAATAATAAGGAAATTGTATTTGAAGACTTGTCAATTTTATCATTGTTAAGTAAAATCTGTTTTCTTGTCTTAATATCACAGTTAGTTACACAGCGGAGGTGGCAAGTTATGTCGGTCTCCTCTCTACTAATTTTTCGAGATCAGAACATTCACAGCCGTAACTAATTTGTGATATCAGTAGTTCTCTCAGACACTGGGACTTCACCATTTTCTGCAGAAATTCTATTTCTGTAATTGTCAGTACTATACTGACCCTAGAGCCAAATAAAACCTCACGCCACACGTACTACAAGTGTAGTGTATGTGCATGTAATATTTATGCAAAAAAAATTTTACTTTACATATAGGTGTGTGAATGTTATCTGTATACCCTGGGTGTTTTAATCGACTATGCACTTTCATTGTATTCCTGTGTACTATATATTCCTGACTACCATATTCCCTTGTAATGCATTACTGTGTTCTATATTCCCACGTATTATATTACCAGTGGTTTAAAAGTTAAAGATCTCGTTCAGGGGCACGGGGAAGGCCAGATGGACAGACAACATCACAGACATCCTACAACAACAAGAGCCCACGTTAGGCAAAGCGGCACACTTGGATCAATTTCCCCCAACCACGCTTCACGGCATTAGTGGAAAGAAAAAAGTAAAATATGTACAAATGACATGAAAGTGAGTTGTACAACAGTACAATACATCAGTAAAACAGTTTTCTCACACTTCATTTTCAACTGTTGTCTTTTTTTTTTTTTGTTCCATAACAACGGATTTCCCAATGTTTTTTATATGACCCAGATTCATCTACCACCTGGGGAGACCATTATAACAGAGTATAATAGATTCAGCGATATCCAACCAAATAAAACCCGGCAGATTACAACATCCTAAATTCATGTACGGTATAGATTGCACATTAGATACGGATGCGTCCCACGTGCTCACTTGGCGCCGAGTTCATAAAGCAAATAAACTTAATAATTTGTTCGCAATCTATATTTTTCGTTTACTTGCAGATTTCCTGCATAAATGTGTGAATATGACACCAAACAACAAACAAGGGAGTAATAAATGAGGGATTAGGTTCCCTTTCATAAATAATATTTGCAGATAAATGGGGCCATTTTTAACGAGGGTTCAAACTTGTGGCATCTTTGAAGTTCTGTTTGAGTCTTCTACTTCATCTTCTCATATTTATCTTTTATTAGTGCTTCTGCCATTTATACTTCTTATTTCCGCGTCTTCCTTATCTTCGCTTTTTAAAAACCACTTTAATTTAACTTTACGTGAGGTTTATATATTTGTCGCGTTAAAATGTTTGACGCTCAAAATCGTTACGATCCACTTGTCGTAGAGAGATGAAACTTTGCAAACAGCTCCCTGTCATGATAAGTGTTACTCTTTCTAGTTTTGACCTGCGTTGACGAAGGCAAATTTATATAATAACTAATACAATGTAAAATATGGCGCAAATGACTCAATTAAAGTAAGAATTTTAAAGGGTGGGAAATAATGAACTGCGAATGTATATTTTGTGTTTCGTATTTGAAGACCAAGCATCGGATGGCGAATGGTGATGTGCTGATTAAATCAATGTGTGTCTTTAAATAATTAGTCAACGAGTTGTTTCTTTTTTTAAACATAGCTCTAGCAATGATCGTAAGCTTCCGATTGGCAAAGTGGTTAGCTCGCTGGCCTCTTGCGGAGAAGGTGCCGAGTTCAAACGCGGTGGAGTCACGGTAAAGTCTACCCAGCTGTATACGGGTAAGTGACTTTGCTCTAGAGCTAAGGAAGGAAAAGGCAGCGAGAACGGGAACTGGTCACTACACGTGTCGATGCTGGACCTAGTATAGTGAAGTCTCCAACTCGTCATTCCCTAACGGCAGTATCTGTTATGGGACTTCACATCTAGAAATGATCAACTCGCTCGTGAGGGTAACCTTGGGTGTTTAAACATAAGGTCATAGCAGATACTGCCGTAGAATAAAGTGTTAGAGACTTCACTATACTAGTGTCCAGCATCGAGGTGTGGTGACGAGTTCCCTTCTTCGATGCCTCGTTTTTCAATAACTCAAGAGACAAGTCAGATACCCATTTTCAGATGCGTAAACTGGAGCGTGTTGATACCGTGAATCGAGACCCGGCACCTTCATCGCGAGAGACTATCGCTCTAACCATTCTGTCAATCGGAAACCCCGTCAGCTTTTAGGGAAAATAGGGAAAAGACACGCATTGCATCATGAAAGCTGAACTGAACACCCATTTAAAAAAACGCGTACATAACTTACAATCTGTTCATGGTTCATTTTGGGGAAAATATGGAAAACTGCGCACTGCACCGCGAAAGCTAAATTGAACACCTATTAAAAGAGCCCTCACGCCTTTACATTTTTGTCCGTGGTGCACTGACCGTTCACCTTACGTCATGATAACTTTTAACTACAATGATCCATTGAAGATGAAACTGAATTGAATGGATTGAAATGGCCATAAAAGAATTAATGCTGTCATCAGGGCATGCAGCAGACAGAACACAACATCGTTGGTTCTCCCGTCAGGTATTGGCGGGTTACTTTCTTGTTGTCAGTTTTTAAAACAGGTCAATAGTTTCTTCTTCTTCTTCTTCCTCGTTCGCCTTCAGACCTCCACATTTATGACTCTAATAAAGGCAGCAGTCAACTCAAGGTTCCCGACATCTCCAAACAGTTTTTCGTTGACAGAAGTGGGTTGTCGCCATATGCTACCCCGTTCATTACTGTAGGTTGGGCAGTACTGCAGCAGGTGTTCGACTGTCATCGGGCTGGTACCGCAGGTGCAGAGATCTGTTGCACCAATTTTGTATTTGTGGTATAGATGGTATCTCAATCTGTTGTGTCCAGTGCGTAGTCGAAAAATGATGACCTGTTCTTTTCTGGATAGTTGATGATATGCGTCATTTTTCAAATGTCCCGGGTGCTCTCTTTCCCATTTGGACTTGAATGTAGCCTTTATAGTGGTCTTTGCCGTTGCGTAAGTTGTCTCTATATCATTTTGCTGTAAGGTACCTCCTTCTTTAGCAAGTCTATCTGCCTCTTCATTTCCTGGTATGTTGCAATGGGCTGGTATCCACTGGATAGTGCACTTCTTGAAGCATTCGGCCAGTCTTTCAAGGGAGATTATCAGATCTTTCAATCCTTTAGTTTGGTGGCTCTTCAGCGCTGATATTATTGAGAGGGCATCTGAAAAGATTACTATCTGTTTTTCTGCCTCTGCTTTGCATTCAATAAGAGTTTCAGCTGCTTGTTTCAGGGCTTCTGCTTCAGCACAGAAGTTATTGCAGTATTTTCCAGTGGCAATTGCCATAGAGTGAATTCTATTCTTTAATTTTATGTGGATGCCGGCACCCCCATTTTCAACTGCATTTGTTGCCGAACCATCAGTATATGCATGTGTCCAAAGCTTCGCTGGAAATGTTTGGTCAATATACTTGGTTGCTATACACTTTCTTTGTGTTTCTGTCTGTGTTCCCTTACCTTCAATGCCTGGAATATCAGATTTTAACTTAGGAAAGCATCGTATTTTCCACAGTGGGATAGTTGAGCTTGTTGGGATTTTCTTTGCAACTGAGCTAGCTAGTATGGTATTATTGTTAATTTTTTCTTTTGCTTGGGCGACAAAGTTAGTTCGCTTGAGCCTGCCTCTTCCTAGCCTATTCATTCTTTGGTACATCGGGTGTCCTTCGAGCCTCTTAAATTTTTCAGCTTGTTTTAAGACTCTGCTGTCACGTCTATCCTCTATTGACTGTAGCCCTGTGATGTTTTCCATATGGTTGATTTGTGTAGACTTTAGGGCCCCTGTTATAATACGTGCTGCTTGGTTTTGGAGTCTGTTTACTCTGTCAAAATTTGACTTTGCTGCCGTCGACCAAGCTGTGATGCCATATTCCATAGCAGGTCTGACTCTGCCTGTGTACATCTTTTTGAGGATATTCTCATCAGCACCCCATGTGGTACCTGCTAACTTTTTCATGATGGCCATGCGAAGTTTTGCCCTTAGCTGTATTTTGTTAATCTGTGATTTCCATGTCATTCGGCGGTCTAGTGTGATTCCTAAGTATGTTGGTGTTTCATCTCCTCGTACTGCCTGTCCATTTAATTGCAGCTTTGCTTGCTGTGGTTTATTTGACAAGGTAAAAATAGTGTGTGTAGTTTTTTGTTCATTTATTTTGAGCAACCACTTTTTGGACCAACTTTCAAGGGCTAGCAGTGAATCCTGCATGCGCACTCTTGCTGTGGAGATGTATTGTTCTGAAGTCCACATGGCCAGGTCATCAGCGTAGAGGGAGTTGTGGACATTCTTGTGGATGTTTTCTGTTATATCATTTATATATATGAGGAAGAGTGTTGGGGAAAGGACCCCACCCTGTGGAACTCCATGTTCCATTGTAGTCTTTTTGCTTAACTGCCCGTGCACCTGCACTCTAGCTGTTCTGTTTGTTAGATAGTTGCTGATCCAGTTATACATTCTTCCACAGACTCCATATTTAAGCATTTTAACTCTTAGCCCATCTTTCCAAACTTTATCAAATGCTTTCTCCATATCTACCCAGACTGCTAAAGTGTGCTTTCTTTCTTGGAAAGCATCTTCGATTTCCTGTGCAATGTAGGTGACTTGGTCCTCTGTAGACCTATGTTGCCTGAAGCCTGCCTGTTGGTGCAGTAAAATTTGTTTTTCTTCGAGGTGCCAGCTTAATCTGGTATTGATCATTCTCTCCATAAGCTTTCCCGTGCAGCTTAGAAGGCTGATGGGTCTGTAGCTGTTGGGGTCCATTCGGTCTTTGTCCTTTTTGGGGATTGGAACTAGTATTGCTTCTTTCCAGGCTTGTGGTACTATTCCACGCTTCCAGCTATAGTTCATAATCTTGAGGAGTACTTTCTTGGCCTTAGGCCCTAGCTCTTTAAGCATGTCATTTGTTACCCTGTCTTTTCCAGGTGACTTTCTTTGCTTAAGGGATATAGATTCAAATACGTAGGCATGTTAATAACATTCGACGGATGATGCATCTCATTAGTGAAACGTAGAATTTTTTTTTTTTTTAAATTTGATGATGAGAAATATCCCGTTCAACCTCTGATGGGTTATAATTAGGATATTGTTAAGAACCAGATTTATATTTCTCTTTTAATGTCTAGGATTATTCTCAATTTCTCGTTCTGATCAAATATTGGCTCAATGAATAAATATTACCCTTGAATTGCAATTCGTGTTTGAATGTTTCTTTCCACCTTTCCTGTTTAAATCTGGCTTAGCCATTCCAATATAATCGTTTGTATTTTGATATGTATTCGTGTCTATTACTGTGAAGAACTCTCAACTTGATATAACGAATACAAATGATGAATCTGAAATCTTAGATAGATTCTTCAACGATATTGTTTATAACGACTTTCTATTATTCCACACATATAACTGTCATGAATCGGGTGGATTTGTGCTGAAGTGGTAACTTGCCACCCTTATCGACACCTGGTGTTAAAGTGTAAGATGTAGGTGTCTTCTCTGATTTAGGATGTTGCTGTGTATGTGGTAGTGGAACAGTTCACAGGGTTATCACACAGGCAACATGACGTGTAGAGTCATAGAAAGGGTAACTTCGTTGTATAAGTTTCTTTCATTTATTGCACGCCACAAAACAGTCATGATACTTATGACATCAACATGGTTAACGAGTTCAGCAAGATGATATGGCACATTGAAAACAATTTCTGTAGTCAGCAATGATAGCTGTTGTATATATGCGTCATAAGACATCACAGTTCAATAGATTCAGAAATTCATCAATCATCGAGTGCTAGTTCGTGAAGCTGTATAAATAATAATAATTTCTATAACTTCTGCAACAGTGTCAGCTACAGATCTTCAATGTTCATAAACAATAATAAATGCTCCCATTCTGATGCTAGCAGATCAGTTGTATACAATAAGTCCGTTCACTGTCTGCACGTGAATAGCATACATGGGCTACAGGTCAGCTCGACCTTTATAATGTTCCTAAGTCTAACCATCTGACTTGGACGTGATCTCTGATATAACGAATCCTGGAACACAGACAACAGTCTTGTTGGTCTAGAGCGACCCATATATATTTAACTAGTTCAGGTATACAGATACTGGTGACTTAATCCTAGTCAAAGTACCTCTCCATTTTGCATCACACAGGCGAGCAAATAGGCGACAAAATGACGAACCTCTAGACGATAGCATAAAGTTCGATACAAGAGGAATTACCTTATTTCGGAAAATCAACCATGAACATATGCCTCCAGGCAGGCTGCATAATACTGGGAAATAGTCTAGTTAGCTAACTAACTCACTAAGACACTGTATTTCCCTCAGAGAATCACAAGACGCAGTTGCGTCTGCTCGCTTCTTAAACCATTTCTAAACTGCCCCAACTGGGCGGAACACACAGAACGAACTCCCGGTTTTTGACATGCGCAGAACGACAATCTCTGAGTTGCCGTTCACAATAAGACGATTCGAAGAACATTCGAGATAAAAGTCTTACACAGTCGCGCCTTTTATGGTCATGAAAAGAAGCGTTAAGAAAGGTTTCAGACATCTACCATAGTTGACTGATACTACCAAATAAGGAGATGTGGTCACGCTTCGTTCAAGAAATTATAGACCGAACGTGTCTCTATACAAGAGAAGGCAACTCCTAAAAATTGTAGTTTCGATAACTCGGATTATGTCCCTTTGACCATAGAAAACATAATACACACTTCAGTCAAAAAAATGATCATACATATGAAAAAATGTTTATACAAACGAAAAATAATAATGATCCGTGCGTAACATTACCGCACCCTCCCTGGAAAAAAAAAAAAAATGAAACATTTTTTTTTTTTTTTAAATCCTGGAGCCGGAAAAAATCTAGGCTCCTAACGCACGTATGATGCGTGGATATTTACCTAACAAATTAGCTCAACGCATGGAGCGACACTGAGATCATATCTCAGATCCTTAGAGAAAAAATTTATCTAAGTATACGCTGATATATTCCAGGAAGGTGCCACCAACACACGCCACAATGATGGCAACAACATAATGACAATCAAATTATACTCATACCAATATATGAAATTAAATATATTATGTGTTATCATACAATGTGTTGCAAATAGCGGTGTAATTTACTAATATACCGCACTATATTATTACATTATATAAAGTAACAGTAATTAATAAGTAATACATGTGTTGCTCTTCGGTGACACAAAAACATTCAATAGAAGAAGATGTGGACATCATCCGCTCCCAATGTAGGACAGGACTTGATATCCTCAAAGTTCCACAATGGACATAAACTCGCAGACTTCAATGATGTGCTGCGAAAATATCAATAACACAAATCTTAAAGACAACTGGTAAATTTCTTAATACAATCCTGAAAATAATTTATTTAAATGTGGCCGAGTGATCTTTTGGCCCGTATATCACTAACTAAGCCTTCTTAGATAATTACATGGTACAATGTTATAAATTTCCCTCAAAAAAAAAAAAAATGAGACAAAATCTACTAACATGTCATTATAACATTGGACTGTATATCAGGAAATATATATATATGACAGAAGAATCATGTGGAATCGTGTGGACATCTGGACAGAATGTCTGCCATTACATTATCCGAACCACGGATAGCTCGAACCGAGAAATGAAATGGTTGAAGAGCTATGGCATAACGAGTGGACCTCGAGCTCTTCAAGTTTTTGCTCTGAATAGCAGTAAGCGCTTTCTGGTCGGTTTCCACAATGAAATGTGCGCCTAGAAGAAATCTTTGTAACTTCAGAATAGACCATACCATAGCCAATAACTCACGGTCTAAAACCGAGTAATTCTTTTCTGCAGCGTTTAATTTCCTAGAGATATACATCACCGGATGCAAAGTATCAGAATACTCCTGCATTAGTGCTGCCCCAATCCCTGTTGACGAGGCGTCACTTCGAAGAACAAAAGTCTTCTCAATAGTAGGTAACTTAAGAATAGGTGGAGATGAAAATAGGGCTTTAACCTGGTCCAATGAGGATTGACATTCTTTAGACCAGCGGATCAGATTAGGCGACCCTTTCTTCAATAAAGTAGAAAGCGGTGCCATAATGGAGGACAGATTCGGAATGAATCGTCCGTAGAATTGAATCAAACCTAATAGACTCCTTACTTGTTTCTTCGTCTTAGGGACCGAAATGTTAAGTATTTTTGAAACATTGTGGTCCTCTGTCTTTAAAAGACCATGACCAACCCGATGACCTAGGAAAGAAATCTCGCTAAATCCTATAAAGGCTTTAGAGGGTTTTGCAGTCAAGTTATACTCGCGAAGAGTAGACAGTAATTCGTATAAACCCAAATAATGATCTTCCCAAGAATCACTGAATAGACAGATATCATCTAGGTATGCTATGACATCTGTACGATATGCGAGAATTCGCCGCATCATGCGTACGAATGTAGCAGGGGCGTTCATAAGACCAAAAGGCATGAAATTCCATTGGAATAAACCCCTAGGTGTAGAAAAAGCTGTAAAAGGTTTGGCACGTTCAGTTAGCGGGACTTGCCAATAACCTTTAGACAAATCTAGTTTGGTAAAGAATCTAGAATTAGAAAGTTTATTGAGTAGCTCTTCTAATGAAGGCATAGGTTCAGCATCGAACTTCGTAACTTGGTTCAATTTGCGATAATCTACGCAAATGCGAATGTTATTATCCTTCTTTCGAACAATAACCATAGACGAAGAGTATGCTGAAGTGGATGGTTCAATGATTTCCAAACGTATCATTTCATCCAACTCTTTTTCGACTTGAGACTGGAAATGAATAGGTATTGGATATGGTCTGACTCTGATAGGATTGTGATCAGTTAGCACAATGTCATGTTCTATGACATGTGTGTGTCCCGGGATGTCTGTAAGAACATCCTGAAATGTTTGCAACATCGAAGAAACTTGTCGATGTTCCTCAGCGGAAAGATTTGGAGAAACGGTCACGTTTTTCCAAGATTCCGTAGAATAAAGTGGGACCATAGAAAGAGGAAGATTGACATCAGAAAAAGTAGTTTCCTCATCCTGTATAACTGACAGAGATGAGTACTGACCATGAGTTGCTTGTGAATTGTCCGTAGCCTGGAAAATAGGCTGCAAATAGTCAGGTCTTTCATAAAATTCTGTGAGCATATTTATGTGGAAAGTTTTATGCTTTCCATCAATATCGACAACATAGTCGACATCAGAAATTTTGGAGACTATTGCATATGGACCTTTCCATGCAATTAGAAGTCTGTTCTCCCTTGAAGGAAGTAGAACGAGAGCTTTGTCACCTGGACAAAGTTGTCGTAGACATCTATTCTTATTTGCAAACTGCCTTGCCTTTTCTTTAGCAAATTCTGAAGACGAAGTTGCTAGTTTGCATGCCTCGATGATCTTTTGCCTAAGAGCAATGACGTACTCATAAGAAGATTGAGTCTCATCGCTAATATTATCGGCAGTGATTAGATCGTGAAGTAAAGACATAGGGCCGCGCGGTTGCGCGCCAAAGACAAGTTCAAAAGGGGAAAACCCCGTATGTTCATTGGGGACCTCTCTATACGCAAAGAGAGCCGCGGGTAAGACCCTGTCCCAATCCTGAGGATGATCCTCAGTTATTTTACCAAGTAAAGTTTTCAGAGTCCTATTTAAACGTTCGACCAACCCATTAGACATTGGGTGATAGATACTGCTGAGAGACCTTTTAATGTGTAGCATAGACATTACCTGTGACATAGTGTCTGATATAAGTTGAGTGCCATGGTCTGACAATATTTCTCCGGGAAAACCCAAGCGAGAAAATATCAGCCAAAGAGCGTCTGCGATATCAGCAGTTGAGATGCTCTTGAGAGGTATTGCCTCTGGCCAACGTGTGCACATATCGACACATGTAAGGATAAATTGATGTCCTCTAGCCGACTTAATTCTAAAAGGACCGATAATATCTATTGCCATTTTTTGAAAAGGGCGAATAGGAATGTCAGCAGCCTGGATAGGCGCAGCATGTCGTGGTCCTTTAGATTTGACCTCCTGACATACTTTGCAAGAGCGACAGTACATTCGTATGTCCTTGCTCACAAATGGCCAAAAGAAAGCCGCAAGAACCCTCGACTTTGTACGGGAAAAACCCATATGTCCAGCACATTGCGAGTCATGAGCATGTTGCAATATTTGCAATCTCATGCTCTTAGGCACAAGAATTTGTGAATGAGTGGACGTAGTCGAGTCTTGTACCATACGTACAAGTACGCCGTTCTTCATAGAAATCCAAGATTTCCCTATTAGTGTTCTGATTAGGATCACCTTTTTTTGCTAGAATGAAGAATTTTTTTGTAAAGAAGGATCTTCTTCTTGCAATTTGATAAATGAGTCACGTGTAATAGTCAAGTGACTATCTTGGTCATTTACTTCATCATTATTAGTTAATGAAGTTTGAGGTGGATCCAGAGCATGTGCTCTTGTGACCACCGCATTGGTAGCTTCAATGTTTTGCTCTTCCCAAACAGCAATCTGCTGTGGGGTACATTCCCTAACTCCGTGAATACGACCAATAATAAGGTCCGCAATAGGGTTTGGAAGTAGACACGCGTGGACCTCTCCCGTGAAGAAAGGAGTAGCAATGTGTATTATAGCAGTAGGATACTTTTCTAACGTGCCACCAAATGTGACACATTTGATGACTTTTCCTGTAGCACAGGATGGATCTACAAGAGATTGCCTAACGCCGACAGTAGTACATCCAGAATCAAACAACACTGAGACTGGATTACTATTTACTAGCCCCTTATGTAATATAAGAGAACCTCTCCCATCATGAGCAACATTAGCAGGAAGAGCGGGCAAAGGATGACCACAGCTTAGAGTACTAATGGTTTTCGGATCAAATAAAGTACTGCATTGGATACATTTATTTGCCCTACCAAAATCAAAAGATGAGCATCCGATAGCATTATGGTCTTTATCATTATTAACCTGTTTATCTGCTCCCTGAGATTCTTGTTGAACAGAATTTGTCTGTTGATATCTTTTTCCTCTTATGTTGCGATCTACCGCGACCATTATTGCCTCTGCAATTATCATTAAAGTCCCTACTGTAATTTTTATCCTGGTTTGAGTTCCAGTTTCCATAACTGTCATTACTATCTCTATGCTGTTGAGAACCTCTATTATCTTGGTATTGAGGTCTCTGCATAAAATATTTTCCTCTATACCGATTACCTTTGTGAAAATTTCTAAAGTTAACCGGAGTAGAATAACGTGTAGTATTAGGTTGTCTCCAGTTCTGGGAAGAAGAATCACCCTGGAATTGATCACTATGGTTCTGGGCATAATTACGATTACTCTTTTTATTGAAATTTTTCTGGCTACCCTGAAATTTACGCATAAAATTTGGGCCATAAGGTGCTGCCGAAGCAACTGGCAGACCTTCTTTCACCTTAGAGTTACTAATGGTTATGTGCGGATGCGCAGTAACATACTGGCTACAGTATTCTTCCATTTCTTTTATGTTTTTAGGCTTACGCTCATGAAGAAAAGATAGAAAAGCTTCATTAACAGAAGACATAACCTTATCTCTAAGTAGTAAATCCATAAGAGCTTCAAATGTATTTTCTGTCTTAGACAACTCAACCCATCGTAAAAAAGTAAGACGGATGCCTGAGATGAATTCAGAGAATTCAACTCCAGTTTCTGGTAACATGGTTTTAAATTTAAGACGATATCCGTCCTCGTTAAGTTGGTACTTCTTTAACAATGCCGCCCTGACAACCTCATAGTTGTTTTTGTCAGGCACATCTACCATACTCAACAAAGTCAAAGCATCACCTCTAAGTATCTTGGACAGATGATACACATATAATGTTTTATCTATATTATGTACATTACATGCACTTTCAAATCTATCTAGATAAAATGTTATATCATCGATTGAGGGATTAAATGCTGGTAGATTAAGCTTGAAATCCTTAGCATTAGTCTTATTTGACACCTTATTTGCCTCATTAGCATTACCAGTGTTCAATAACTTTAACTTCTCTAACTCTAAAGCTAAGACTTTTTCATCATGTTCCATTTTTGCTTTTCTCTCATCAGCCTCTCTTTGTAACCTTCTTTCTTCAGCCTCAGCCTGTAACTTTCTTTCTTCAGCCTGGGCCTGTAACTTTTTTCCTTCAGCCTCTATTTCAAGTCTCTTATTTTCAGCTTCTTTTTCAAGTCTCTCTTTTCATTTTCAGCTTCTTTTTTCAGTCTCTTTCAAGTTTTTATTTTCAGCTTCAGCCTGGGCCTGTAACTTTTTTTCTTCAGCTTCTTTTTCAAGTCTCTTATTTTCAGCTTCTCTTTTTTGTTTTTTTCCATTTCCATTTGAAATCTTTTTTCCTCCACCTGCATCTGCAGTTTCTTTTGTTCTATTTCAGCCTCTATTCTCTTTTGTTCAGTTTGTTCTTTCATTTTCTTTTCTTCCGACTTCAATGCCTTGGCATATTGAACAGTCGCAAATTCTTCTAATTTATCACCTGTCTTCCCAAGGGCTTTACCCTGCTCAATAAAGTACTCAAATGTAGACATGATGTCCAAAATGTGAGTACAGAACCTGAAATAATTAATTATCTTATTTCAATGTTAAATAGCAACAAGACTTAATAAAGTGCTTGTATAATCTCTATGTTGAACCCAATCTCTGTGGGAAACAGGAGTTGACACCAACTTGTATTATCAAATGTATAATAATATCACAAGTCACCTCTTAATTAACAGTGCACTACCCAAATCAGTGCATAATCATCAGTTATTTATCATAACTGCACTACAATAGTGCATAAGCAAAAACACCAGTTTGTTATGATAAGTGCACTATAGACCAATAGTGCATGAGCATATATCAACAATAGTGAAAGCTAACTATGCAAGAACTATGTAAACAATAACAAGACAATGTAAACAATAACAAAGGTCATCAACAATGTAAACAATAACAAAGATCAAAGTCAATGTAAACAACAACAAAGATCAGAGTCAATGTAAACAATAACAAAGATCAGAGTCAATGTAAACAATAACAAAGATCAGAGTCAATGTAAACAATCAACAAAGATCAAACAATACGAAAACATTCGCATAAGTCAAATACACAAACAGCAAAACTAAAAAGAAATATGCGAAGATATGACTAACAAATGACGCTACAGTGTATACACAAAAATATACGTAAAGAACTGAATAATAGCAAAGGGGAGACCTACAAATACAAACAATCGAAATCGAAACTAAAAACACAAAGAAAGAGAGAAAAGAAAAAAGAAAAAAAAATATATATATACAAGAAACAGAAATAAAGCACAACTCGTCACAACTAAACAGATATAGCAACGATTGTCGCTAGCAAATTTCACTGTAGGAAATTCGCACAGTCCCTAACGAAAACGCTAACAGTAGAACCTCTGTGACGTGGTATCTTCTACTGCAAGACTCCGCCCAACCGAGAAAACCCGCTGAAATATAAACATATAAATATACAAATAACAAATAACATATAACATATAAACATGTATCATGAAAACAATAGGAGAAAGTGTGAAAGTACAGAAGGCTCAGTTAGAACATAAGGGCACAGTTCACAAACAAAACAGGCCACTTAACTTCTATAAATCCAGCGTCAGCACGGTGCAGAACAGGATGTAATCAGCATTCTGAGGATAATGATCCAACGTTGATTAACTTCTGCTCCCATAAACAGCCATGACGAAGGAAATGAGCTTCTAATACTGCAACAGTTGTTACGGCACTTGACCTTCTGAATCTTCTAAATTGATTTAACCGGCACTTGACCTTCTGAACCCGCAGCAGTACCCCTGAGACCGGAACAGTTGTTACGGCACTTGTCCTTCTTTTCACCAGATCAGGAAATCCATTCGCTCGGTACTTGTCCTTCTAATTTTACATAAACTTCAATATTGCCGAGCAGCGCCGGGTAGTTTCAAAATCAGCAACTGTCAGAAAATCCGGATACTTTCAATAAAATTTCTTGTAAGGTGGTAGTTGATGCTGTAGTTGTATCTAGTATGATGATGATGTCTGGGTTTGCTGACCCCCTTGATAGCTGGAATCAGAGTGAACCAACCTATGGCCACCAAAAAATGATATGGTGCGCCAAAATATCAGATGATAGAACCAGCTCTGGCCACCAAAAATGATAAGGGTGGATTTGTGCTGAAGTGGTAACTTGCCACCCTTATCGACACCTGGTGTTAAAGTGTAAGATGTAGGTGTCTTCTCTGATTTAGGATGTTGCTGTGTATGTGGTAGTGGAACAGTTCACAGGGTTATCACACAGGCAACATGACGTGTAGAGTCATAGAAAGGGTAACTTCGTTGTATAAGTTTCTTTCATTTATTGCACGCCACAAAACAGTCATGATACTTATGACATCAACATGGTTAACGAGTTCAGCAAGATGATATGGCACATTGAAAACAATTTCTGTAGTCAGCAATGATAGCTGTTGTATATATGCGTCATAAGACATCACAGTTCAATAGATTCAGAAATTCATCAATCATCGAGTGCTAGTTCGTGAAGCTGTATAAATAATAATAATTTCTATAACTTCTGCAACAGTGTCAGCTACAGATCTTCAATGTTCATAAACAATAATAAATGCTCCCATTCTGATGCTAGCAGATCAGTTGTATACAATAAGTCCGTTCACTGTCTGCACGTGAATAGCATACATGGGCTACAGGTCAGCTCGACCTTTATAATGTTCCTAAGTCTAACCATCTGACTTGGACGTGATCTCTGATATAACGAATCCTGGAACACAGACAACAGTCTTGTTGGTCTAGAGCGACCCATATATATTTAACTAGTTCAGGTATACAGATACTGGTGACTTAATCCTAGTCAAAGTACCTCTCCATTTTGCATCACACAGGCGAGCAAATAGGCGACAAAATGACGAACCTCTAGACGATAGCATAAAGTTCGATACAAGAGGAATTACCTTATTTCGGAAAATCAACCATGAACATATGCCTCCAGGCAGGCTGCATAATACTGGGAAATAGTCTAGTTAGCTAACTAACTCACTAAGACACTGTATTTCCCTCAGAGAATCACAAGACGCAGTTGCGTCTGCTCGCTTCTTAAACCATTTCTAAACTGCCCAACTGGGCGGAACACACAGAACGAACTCCCGGTTTTTGACATGCGCAGAACGACAATCTCTGAGTTGCCGTTCACAATAAGACGATTCGAAGAACATTCGAGATAAAAGTCTTACACAGTCGCGCCTTTTATGGTCATGAAAAGAAGCGTTAAGAAAGGTTTCAGACATCTACCATAGTTGACTGATACTACCAAATAAGGAGATGTGGTCACGCTTCGTTCAAGAAATTATAGACCGAACGTGTGTCTATACAAGAGAAGGCAACTCCTAAAAAATTGTAGTTTCGATAACTCGGATTATGTCCCTTTGACCATAGAAAACATAATACACACTTCAGTCAAAAAAATGATCATACATATGAAAAATGTTTATACAAACGAAAAATAATAATGATCCGTGCGTAACAATATCATATGCCTTTCTTGCACATATATTTCTGTGTGCATTAATTTCTTCTCGTTTTGGTCATTATCGACCTAATAAACTGTTCCACCACTTTGTAATATTCTGCATATATTCATATAGGTGCTACTGACCTTGGAAACATCTTGAATTTCTTGAGAAATCATCTATCTTTATAATCATAGCCATTTCGGCAAAATTGACTCAGCGAGTAATACACTTACTTTAGAGTCAAATCCAAACTCATGAAATACACATTTATAAGTAGACTATGCTACACTTTAAGTGGACTTGGCAAAATATTCTGACACGTCTGCACACTGTAATGCGTGGACACAATCTCCCCACGTCATTCCTAGATACCCCCCTTTGTCATAGCTACTGCTTAGAATTTTATGCGTTTTGGTGAGGAACATCATGGTGCACAACAATCCATCTAAATATAACTTTATCAGGATTGCCCTGCCCCATGATGTGCTCTCATTTTTATTTTTTAATTTGATGATGAGGAATATCCCGTTCTACCTCTAATGGGTTATAATTAGGATATATATATATATATCTTGTTATCAATTCCAAATAATATGAATATTTGCTGATACGTGAAAGTGACATCACATCTGCTGTCCAGTCATTGTAAATAGGGCAGATCAACATATAAAAATAGTATGTTCATAAACCACTACAGCAAGCGCTGGTGTTTGTTTTATGCTCATTCGCTCAGAAACGTGAAAGCAGCGACACCGAATGGAGCAGTGATGAGTGATGATTATATCCCATGTGCCTAAAGTGTATAGTATCATTTTGAGAGATATATGTACTTTGTTAATTGTAATTCAAGCAAATCATGCACATATTTTCCCAGTTTAATACCCAGAAGAATATTGGTGATTTCTAATCATCTTCCCTGAGCTACGCTCTGTATACTCAAGAATATAATTATTCAGAGAGGCTAACATTGGTGGGTGGACAGCGAGACAACGCGCCTGTTAATTTTCCAACCACGTGTACTTAGCAGGGACATTTGTTCTTTTTATTTTTGTCTAAAGTTCGTGGAACGAAGCTATCAGACAGTTCGTGGTACGAAGCCGCAAGACGAAAGTTCGACGTCACTAGTTGTGAAGTAAAAGCAGGGAATCAACACTAACCGCCTAAATTGGACAAGTTGTGTGTAGAAGTACCCTCATCACAGAAGAATTGACGAAACCACGGTTGCAGGACTCACTTAGACCAGCTAAGTCTTTTTGTACAAGGAAACAGCAAAAGGGACAAATCTTTTTTTTAAATATCAATCCTCAAACCAAAGTCTCAGTGAAGACAATTTTTAATTACACTTAAAATTCACCCCATCATTTCATCGTTATTTTAACCTGTTAAAACGAATTGATTAATAAATTTGTTACATGTTATTTTCAAAGTAAACAATCATTGTTTATTCAGTTATTATCAGTATGAAAAACAAACGTACGAGCAAGACTCTTTAATTATATATATATATATATATATATATATATAATATATATATATATATATATATATATATATATATATATATATATATATATATATATATATATATATATATATATATATATATATATACTTAGACATATATTTACATATATAGAGCTAATTCTTAGAAAAGAATTTCGCTGGATTTACACAAGCTGAGAGCTTGAACGGGCTAAAACAAATGCTTAATTCTTCATAAAAGGCGGCGGACCGATATAAGTTAACAATTGTCCTGCCAATGCAGCATTGTTCTTGACTTCGAAAATATCTTATGAAGAGTACCTTGAGATAGAAGCGTCATTATCCTACTATCTACAACTCTGCCAAGAGTAATCTTGTGCGAAGGTAGACACATTTAAAGGCTCATATTAGATACTCTTGAGTTTTGGCCACTGTTGGACCACTACTGCAGAGCTAAGGAGAGGCAATCCGTGACATTATACTGTATATTACACTATACTTTCTATAAATATTTGTGCGATTTATATGTTTCCTTTTTTTTTTTTTTAGCCAGGGCGAAGGCCATTTGACCTACTCTTTACGATTTCCAACTGCCTAGGATTTTTAACGTTCACAACTTGCGCACGAGCCCTCCTATTTTTTTCCCCCTTATCCGAGAAGGCTAGGCGTCCAGTCTCACTACCTAGGAGGTCCGGAGAGAGTATGACATCATTGGGAAACACTGGTTGTGGAGGAAAAAAATTCCATCAATTATATTCCCTGTACTGGGAAGCGAACCCGGTGCCTCTAGAATTAGATACCTCCGGTCAGAGTTGCTAAGTGTAGTATAATATATAAGACTAGAATGTTCCCGGCGAAAGCAGCATTTTATAAAATGAAATGTATATTATGCAACAACTATTTGTCAGTGGAAGTCAGAAAGAGAGTTCTTTAGACGTTACAAGACGCTGATGCAAGCCATGCTGTAGATGCAGAAAGAACAAGCCTGGGTTCAATCGAAGCGAGCCACTGAAACGCCGGAAGATGCTGCTGCTTTAGGTCGAGTTATAGATGCAGAAAAAAGAAGACGCCCGCTTCAACGGGAGAGAGTCATGGACACGCCGGAATAAGCTGAATTACGTCGAACTGCAGGTGCAGAAAGAACAAGACATTCGTCAATCGATAGCGAGACACAGAAAAGCCGAAAGACGTTACATTACGTCGAGCTGCAGATTTTGATAAATAGCAGAGATGTCATGCACCACATCGAGCCAAAGGATCACCTGAAGCTGTTGCATTACTTCATACAACAGATGCTGACGTTTTAAGATACTGCCATGAATCCCGCGATGGCATCGTCGGGGCATGTAGGAAGGGAACCATTGTTATTGTTATTGTTGTTGTTATTGTTGTTGTTGTTGTTATTGTTATTGTTTTTGTTGTTGTTGTTATTGTTGTTGTTATTGTTATTTTTGTTGTTATTGTTATTGTTAAACAGAATCAACATCATTGCGCTCCAGGCAAACCCATAGGAGCTCGGTCTCCCTCAGTATATGTCGAAGAGTGTGAATGCTAACTGTTCCTGTAGCTCGCTGGTTGTATACACGACGGATGCATCCTCTCATACGTCTATCTCTACTAGCCTTACGATTGATGCCTAATTCCAAGTTTTAACCTTGATGATGCATCTATTGAAGTGTCATTCTCTAACAGGGAGAGGACCAAAAAGTATTCAATGGGGGTACTGGAAGATGAGACAGGTCTGTACTTCAGAGCTGGCATTTGCCGACAATGTTGTCCTGACTGCTGAGTCAGAGGTACATCTTCAGTCCGGCCTGAAGTTATCGGATGTTTATCGGCGGTTCTAATTTTGCTCATTTAATACATTTACATAACAGATCACCGTCATTAGATCTTTGTAGTAACAATTATCTGGGTGCATTTAAAATGAAGCAATGGGGCAACCTTTAAAAAATGCCACGAAGAGAAGTAATGTAGATCTAATGGAATAAAATTTGATAAATTTCTCTCTCCATCTCTCTCTCTCTCTCTCTCTCTCTCTCTCTCAATGTGTGTCTATCTCTCCCACACCCACGGTTTCATCTAACCGCCCGGCGTAGGACGTAACTCCCAGGACATTAACCTGCTGTTATTTTGTCTCTACATCACATTCACGATCAAGCACAGAAGCCCCTGCAGAGATAACGCGCTCGAACAAGAGTCAGAAAATAAAAACGTAGAAGAATTAACAGCTGTAAAGAAAAACAAAATGACATAAGATGTACAGGATAAAAGCCCTGGAATGTTCAAGCTAGGTACAGACGAGGAAGCACCTGAAACTAACACGTAGAAGATGACTGTGACGTAACACCAAACGTTAACAAATTACACGTGCGCAGGTACTAGCAGACGACCTGAAGAAGCCAGTAGCTTGATGAGAAATCATAAGATGCCAAGGGAACACGTGGAGAAGGGAATCGCAGGCAGGCTTAGGTGGAATAAAGAAAACGTGGAAAGAGCTTGAAAAGATGGTACTGGTTTGGAAGAAGTGTACATGTTAAAGGCCTTGGCTCAGGGCCGGCTCTACAACGGTTCGACGTCCTCGGGCGCCAATTTGGGTGAGGCGAAATTTATTATTTAAAAAATAACAGTCAATTTTAACAGAACAAATAAAATGCAAGAAAATTTCAAAGTAAAACGTTATTTGCTTTTATGAGCTGATCGTTTTCTGATATATCTAATAGTCTGTCTCTTTTCACAAAACTGTGCACTGATCGTCCATCTTTTTTATTTTTTTTTAAATAAAATGTTGCCTCGTTTTGGCAAGGCGCGCGCCGTTTACACTAGACACAGGGTCCGTCGGTTATATTAGGGCGTATGTCCAAGTATAAGAGATCTTGTGGTCTGGAACATTTTTGAGCGTCCATCTGTAATTCAACGTGAATGAAGAAAAAAAATTGTAAAGGTTCCGTGGGGTTGGAGTGGCTAACAGGTATGGTGTCCGCCTGGAATTCTAAATGTACTTGGTTCGCTCCCAGTACAGGAAATATAATTTGATTGACATTTTTTTTTTTTAGAATCAAATTTTAGGTTAATTAAAAACAAATTTTTAATACACTATTTTGGTACCGGTACAGTAGAATTTCCCCCATAAAGGGGGGGGGGGGGGGGGGAAGGTTTGAAACTCCCCCCCCCCCCTCCCGTATCTACGGCCCTGTCGGCTCCGCCTATGCTCAACAGGGAGTTGAATGGTGGTTAATAAATAATGAGTTAATGATGATGTGTAACGAGAAGCGATATCTGTAGAAGTAATTAGATATAACAAACCAAGAAATAATGTACTTGAATGTGATACTGACAAAAGTAATGAGAAGTGACATGACGAGAGATAATTGGAAGGGACGAGATGAAAGAGAACGAGAAGTGACAAGAGCAGAGATTATAATAAGATGACAAGATCAGAGATGGGAAGTGAAAAAGTGAGAGATAATGAGAAGTGACATAACGAGAGATGATGAGAAGTGACAAGATGAGAGATAATGAGAAGTGACAAGATGAGAGATAATGAGAAGTGACAAGATGAGAGATAATGAGAAGTGACAAGCTGAGAGATAATGAGAAGTGACAAGATGAGAGATAATGAGAAGTGACATAATGAGAGATAATGAGAAGTGACAAGCTGAGAGATAATGAGAAGTGACAAGCTGAGAGATAATGAGAAGTGACAAGCTGAGAGATAATGAGAAGTGACAAGCTGAGAGATAATGAGAAGTGACAAGCTGAGAGATAATGAGAAGTGACAAGCTGAGAGATAATGATAAGTGACATAATGAGAGATAATGAGAAGTGACAAGCTGAGAGATAATGAGAAGTGACAAGATGAGAGATAATGAGAAGTGACTGTGGCCGTTCACGACAGTTGTCTATTATTCTATACTTCTGTTTTGTCGTATGTTCGTAGTATGTGGATACGTATCACTGCCCTTTCAGCAGCTTTTCCAGTATCATATAAACTTTAAAATGGACTTCTTGACTCAACACAACTGATGTGGAAAACAATTAAATCAAGGCATCTCCTTAGTTTTATCTCAACTTTATTTACAGGAGAATTACAACGTGAACTTGAAGAAAATTGTTGGCAATTATTTACAGCAACCAGCCTTCCAAATACTCTGGCTGGCTATCTGGTATGATTCAAAACATATTCTGCCGTTCACTCTCTCGCTTATATTCCCTTGTGCTGGTCTAGCCTCAGGTTGAGAACCACTAGATGTTATTAATACTTTCCTTACTGTCATTTTTATTCTTCTTCAACAACATCTCTTCTATCTCTGGTTACTTGTAAAAAATGTCACTTTGGTATATCAGTATGAAACTGGCCTAACCGCCAGGGATGGAGAAGTGTACTAGATGTTATTCTTCTTACTACTACGATGACTTCTGTCTATCGTATGTTTATTCTTATTCACTACTTCGTCAACAAGTTTTACTTCAACAACGTACTCACAGTCCTCACAACAAGATGCTGAATCACTGACATCTCACTCCTCATGAAAAATATATCACTAAATTACAGTGGCATGAGAGCTTTACGGGTAGAAACAGTATAGGGGGTTGGAGTGGCTTAGAGGTATGGCATCCACCTTGAGTTCTAGAGGTACCGAGTTCGATTACCAGTTGACGGAATATAATTTACGGACATTTCTTTCAGAACCAGTGGTCCTAATGATGTCAACCCCCCCCCCCCCCCCCCTCCTTCCCGGTCTCTTGGGTAGTGAGATCGGATGTCTAGCCTTCTCGGATAAGAACGAAAAAACAGGAGGTCCGGTGAGCAAGTTGCGAATGTTAAAAATCCCACGGTAGTTGGAAATCGTAAAGAGTAGACCTATCAGGCCGCTGCCCTGGTAAAATTTAAAATTTAGAAACCTACCAACCACAAAAATGTTTATAGAATGTGTGATTCCTATATATACACACTGAGATTCTCGCCGGTGCTACGGAGTTCGTGCACTGTGCCGATATCCTCCTTGTGTGATCTAAGGGAGGAGATCGGAGCACTGATGGAGTAGTCCGTGTGCAATGAAGATAGTCCTTGAAACCTAAACCAAACCAAACAGTTTTCTGCGTATCACAGACGAGCCACCAACTAAGGCTGGTCTTACTAAAACCCGAGAACGAACTCTCTTCATACAATGTGCACTCTGTCACATCTCAGAACGAACTGATTAAATCTTAACGTCAGATTTTCACAAACACCTTTCCTCGAACAATCCAGAACTAAATTTCTACCCGCTCATTAACAACTCAGCTATTTTTCCCACGTGAAACACGACTACTCACTTAATCTCAACAGACCAACAAGTACATGTATGTACTTTGTGACTTAAAGGGATGTAAGACCCACCTCTACCCTACACCCGACTATCTTTCTCTTCGTTACTTCCCTTTGATCGGCAACTTCGGCTACATGACATAATGAGAGATCATGTTATTGTTGATAAGAATCGACATCTCCGCACTCCGGGCAAACCCATAGGTGCTCAGTCTCCGTCAGAAAATGTTGAAGTGCATGGATGCTAATTGTTTCTGTTGTGTACTGGTTGTATACACGCCAGATGCATCCTCTCACACGTCCGTCCCTACTAGTCTTACGTTTGATGTCAATTTCTATCAGTCTTAACCTTGATGATTCATCGATTGCAGTGTCATTCTCTAATAGGCGATCATTAATTGTTCTCAGTATCTCTCCCTTATCCATATCCAATCCACCTTCTATGGGTGTTCTTGAAGCTAGTCTATCAGCTCTTTCATTGCCGAGTACACCTGCATGACCAGGACAGTACATCCATACCAGTTCCTGAAGATTCGAGACTTCTATGGAGGTTTTCCAAAGCAAGGATTGTGAGTCTGACACAATAACATGTCATTATTAATGCTGTTTCAGACAGCCACCTTAAGGCTGCAATAACTGCCTCTACCTCCCTTCTCATGCTGAAAATTGTCGAGAGATAATGAGAAGTGATATCGTCATCATCATCATCATCACCATCATCTTCTTCTCGACTCCTTTGCTCTTCTTAGGTATCAAGAAGCCACAGACGGCTCTTAGGCAGTGATAGCAGTGCTACTAGTGCTAGCAGTGCGGACGAATGCATTAGAAAATAATAAGCACAAGAACAAGAAAGAAGAAACAGAAATTTCACAGTAAATATTTATTTCCTGACATGAAAGTAAGCGCAGTAACGAGGCCTTGCACCTCACTCAGAAACATTCACAGGGCCAGCTCAAGATGCAACCACCCCTGTAGCTGGTCTTGCAGGAAGCCTGCTGAAAGGTTTTATATCCTACAGCAGCGGTTTCTGTGACAATTTGTTTTAAACCATGAAATTGCCAGATCTTTGAACAGTCTGACATTAATCACTATGGAATGGAACAGACAATCAGGCAGGAAGGTAAACAAAGAAAACGATGCTGGACGGATAAATGAGTAGATGCAGGGGCGCACGTACAGTACTTGGCACCCTGGGCAGATTCTACGTTTGGAATCCCACCCTCAATAAAGAAACACTTGCAAGTATACTTATAACAGTAAGTACTATCGTATTGGTGTCCAAATCCAAAAACACCCTTCTCCTGGCTGTCACCTGGGGCGGACCGCCCCTCTCGCACTCCACTTAATACACCACTGGACATATGTATTTACATAACAAATGAGAGGGTGAAATGAGGGGAGGCGTGCACAGAGACATAAACAAATAAAATCAGACGAGAAAGAGAAGTAACACACGCACGCTGAGATATATAAATACAGAGAGCCACACCCAAGACAATGGGATTGAAACACGCATACAGCTATACTGAATTGCAGACATGCACGCACAGAAAAGCCGTGAGTCGTGCAGGGATACACAAATACAGGCAGACAGAGGCATAAAAGAACAACAGGCGAACATATTCATGTATCAAAGTACATAAATATACATACACAAACAAACATATACACACTCATTCACGTTATATATATATGAGAGAGAGAGAGAGAGAGAGAGAGAGAGAGAGAGAGCCGTGGTAACGAAGTGGTTCGATCACCAGCTGAAGTGGGATTTATTAGACCGCAAACGGCTCCGGGGTCGACCCAGCCTCATAAATTGGGTACCAGAGCAACTCTGAGAAGGTTAAAGGCGGCCGGCGTGATGCTGACCACATCAACCCTAGTGTGCCACTGGTCAAGAAAATAAAGGCTTAACACATTATTCCCAATATACCTCAATGAGCGTGTAACGGGATCCATTATACTGTATATACATATTTACGGTTAGGGCGCTTCCTTCTCGATGCAAAGCTATCGGGTTCAAAGATGGCTAGTGCCACGCTCCAGTCTACCCAGCTGTAAATTGGTATCTGATTCTGCTCTTGAGTTAGGAAAGGCAAAGGCAGCGAGGAAAGGAACTGGCCACCACACCTCTCGATGCTGGACCTAGTATAGTGTGAAGTCTCTAAGACTTAATTCACTTACGGCAGTATCTGTTATGTGAGTACTTTTACCTAGCAATGACCAACCCTCTTGTAAGCGTTACGTTAGGAGTTTAAACTTTTCAAAGTATATTTTATTCAGAAATGAATGTCACTGGTCGCAGGTGTAAATTGTTACTTGGCTGTGCTCTTGTGCTAGGGTAGGCAAAGGCATCGAGGAAGGGTAGAGGGCACCATGTCATAAAAAATTAAACCTAGTACAATGAAGTTTCTTTTCAGGCCATAAATCGAGGATTCCTCAGCAAGAGAGAGGTTGGTAAGAAAACGAAGATGGCTGTATACCGCTCCACCTATGTCCCAGTCTTGACATATGGATGCGAGTCGTGGGCAATGACTACTACCCACAAAAGCCAGATCCAAACCTCAGAAATGAGGTATCTGAGGAAAGTGGTTGAAGTAACAAGAAGAGACATGGTCCGCAACCAGACGATCCGTCAAGGCCTGAAATCCCATCCGCTGCAGACCCAAATAGAACAGTCCCAACTAAGATGGTTTGGCCATGTCTGCAGAATGGGAGAAGATCGGCTACCACGACAAGCATGGGAAACAAAGAGCCAGGGATCCAGACCTCCAGGACGACCCAGAGTTCGCTGGGAGGACAACATTAGACAATCTTTGAAGGACCGAGGACTAGAATGGAACCAGGCCAGGAAGAAGACAGCTGATAGAATGGTCTGGCGCTCTCTCTTCCAAACCTCTACACCTCATGGTAGAAGGGGAACGACTAAGTAAGTAAGTACAATGAAGTTTCTAACACTTCACTCCCCTTGTACAGTACCTGCTTTGGTCTATCAAGCAGGCAGAAAAACTGACAGGCAGGCAGACACGCTAGCAACTAGAAAGACAGACAAACAGACAGACGCACTATGGCACAGAAATAGAAATAGTCAATACAAACCAAAAATGTGCAATAGAAAGAAAATTTCCAAACTACGGGAGCTAACCATTACAATTATATCTTATCTGTACTTACATCTCAGTAGTGTCCCTGGACTGTCCGGAAATCGTGAAAATTAGTCACACAAACATTTATGTAATCCATAACTTGACTGTAAGTCCATGTAAACGTGGATTTTGTTATAATTCTGTTTGGCAAGGAATGTTCTGAAATAGATTTTTAAAAAGTATTCATAACTTCAACTAACTTCTAAAATTGAGTATAACATCGATTCTCAATGTTTATGTAGTGAATGTTTTCTGAGGGTGAGTGAAAGACAAAATCAGATCGATCAACTTTGAATAAACAAAAAGTTTAGATAAGGGATAGTCAACCAGGGTGGAAGGAAGGGGGCATGTTTTGTTTTTAAATGGTTGAATGTATACGTTTTGTGCGTAGAATGACGCACTGCATAAATTTGAGCATAGAGGCCTGTGGGAAAAGTAGCACTATTAATTTATTTCTCAGAGACCCCCCTGACTTAGAAGGGGCCTTTGAGAATGTGCAAGATGAATCAAAAATCGCTTCCTTTTTTAAATCGTTATTTCTTTACACCTATCAAACAAATTTATACACAACAAAAATGGCAATAAAGAAACTAACTGCCTTTTTATTAACATACAATGCTATGTTAAATTAATATTACACCTGGACGTTAGATCCGGTCTATTAACACAAGATTCCACAGCGTGCAGTAATTTTTGTTGTCTCTTGTGACGTCTGTTTATTGGTTGTTGTTTTATTTATTTCTCGGAATACAAAGAAAGTAAATAAATAAAACGTATTAGTAAATTGGAGTCCTTGCTAATTGTTTTGATATTTTGACTAGATTGGAAGCAGGAGAAGACAGCCGATAGGATAGTATGGCGCTCTCTGTGGCAAATCCCTACACGGTAGAAGAGGAACAAGTCAGTTTTGATATTTTTACTAGATGGGAACCAGGCCAAGAGAAAGACAGTCGATAGGAAAGTACGGCGTTCTCTCTGGCAAGCCTCTACATCCCAGGGTAGAAGGAGAACAATTAAGCAAGTTGTAACATTTGTTTCATGGATATCAATGGATACAATTTTAATATACTGTTTAAAAAAAAGAAACGCAACTTTTTTGGTGTTACTTTTATAAAAGATATTCGCTGATTGGACATCAGTCAACCTATCGACTGTGTCCACCTGGTCATTAACTTTTCGTGGTTACCTGAATTGTACTCACCTCGTGATTCGTGAGGTAATGAAAGAGTTCAAGGTCAAAACAACATTTTTGACAATAACTCGTGACAGGTTCATGAGAATCCCGTGAAACTTACTGAACACAAAACTCTCTGACGATATTATTGAACGATAATAAAAGATTGACGCTCCTCGAATAAATTCAATTGAAAATTCAATGCGCTAGTATGGCTCATCTCACTACAGAACTACGACTCATCATCATTGAACGTTTACAGACTGCACAGTCACAAAGTGTAGTGGCCAGACAATTTAATGTGGTTAAAAGCACCATTAGTCGCCTTTGGAGGCGATTTCAAGAAACTAACTCAGTGGCAGACCGGCCGCGCAGTCGAAGACCCAGAGTCACAACTCCTGCCGAAGACCGCTTCCTACGGCTGCGTCACCTCAGGAATCGACTTGCATCTGCGTCCTCCACAGTCCAGTCAATGTCAGCAGCTCGTAGAATTTCAGATCAAACGGCCAGGAACCGGCTGCACGACTCTGGTCTTTGGGCTAGAAGACCCTTCAGAGGTCCTATTCTTACGGACCGGCATCGCCAGAACCGACTGCAGTGGGCGAACCAGCATCGTCAATGGACCGTTGGGAATGATGGAGACGGGTTTGGTTTAGTAATGAATCATTTTTTGTGCTCCAGCGACCCGATAGACGGAGAAGAGTTTACCGCAGAGTCCATGAGCGCTACGTCCATGAGGGATAACGTTCGAAGTCATATGGCACAACTCACCACCCAGTTCCTCGCTGACAACAACGTCCAGACCATTCCGTGGCCAACCATGTCATCAGACATGAACCCCAAAGAACACGTATGGGATGAACTCGACAGACGACTCCGCCAGCGAGACGTGGCTCCAGCCAATCTCTGACAGTTGTCTCTTGCACTGCGGGAAGAGTGGGCAGCCATCCCACAACAACAGATCCAACGGCTAATCGGATCCATGTCAAGGAGATGTCGTTCTCTGATAGAGGCCGGAGGAGGCCATACACCTTACTGAAACGGAGGCGTCAGTCGCAAAGAATAAAAGTCCAAACCAAATTTAATGAACATCATTTCATTGTTAAAGTCTGAAAGTTTCTTCATTCCAAGATTGAAACATTAATTCCGTAAAATAAAATTTTGGTACATGTTTGAAATTTGGTGTCCATTACCACTGCAATAATGTTGCGTTTCTTTTTTTGAACAGTATAACTTAGATCGGATGCTATACTTTTCTTACTCGTACTTGATGACGCCATGGAGTTCTGACATTTTCTTAGAACAGGGAGTTCTTAAGGTTACAGCGTCTTGAGGTTCTCTAGGTTATCGCGTCTTGGAGTTCTCTAGGACATTTTCTTAGAACAGCGGGTTCTCTAGGTTACCGCGTCTTGGGGCTCTCTAGGAATTGCGATGTACTTTATCAACACTGACCGAATATTATTCCCATCAGGCCTTCTCTCAAATCCTTATTTTCATCTTTTTATTTTTATAGGAGTTTACTTCCCAATTGCCGGAGGCGCGCTACCTTATCCATGGACTCAAGGCCCGTCGGTTATATGAAGGCGCATGTCCAAATATAACGGACGGTAACAACTAAATTAATCTTATGAATATTATCAAATATTGTTTATTCCCTTTTTCTTTCTTTTTGTTATTTTTATATTTTGTTGGTTTTTCCTGTTTTTGTTTGTTTCTTTATTTTTTTGACGGGGTTGAGTGATTTATTTCTTTCCTTTATTTTTTTGTTAGTTTCTTTTATTTTATGTTTTTCTTTCGCTTTTTGGTTTTGTTTGTTTGTTTGTTTGTTTTCTATATGAGGATTGAAGTGGTGATGGAGTGTGCTTTGTTAGAACATTTTTCATAATGTTTCGAAACCAGGGGCGAAGCGAGTGGTTGGGCATCGGGAACTGCCCGAGGGCCCACTCTCCCCTATCGTCCATCTAGATTAATCAAACGTTAATTAAACAATCCCTCATTGCCGGGGGCCCCCATAACTGTCAGTCCACCCTTGATCAACACCAATTGTTTCTTTGTAATTTTTTGAATCCAACAATGGTTGCCTCTAAAGATGCCCATGTTATCGTCTTGTCTCGCGAGATTTCTCTATGTTATCCTTGATACAACACAAGGGACATAATTTAAAAGGAAGCCATATCTCATGGAGGGATACAGGGCTGGCCTTAGGGCAGGGTGACCGGGGCGACCGCCTTAGGCCCTATGGGCAAGGGGCACCGGAACGGGGGAGGAACAAAAAGTGATTTTGTGTGTGTGTTTGTACCAGAAGCTCAATTTTCCTTCAGCTGTGACAAAGTTCGCAAAGATAAAGCACGCAATGTAAATCTGTGTGACGATACGGTTGTGCGATCTAAAGTCCACTTCGGTAGGATTGCATTACATTCCCGTGCGTGATATTTTCTTATTTTTCTCTCCCCTGTCATTATTATGTGGCATATTTTATGCACCATTATTTTACTCTCTATGCTGAATCTAGTAGGGTGAAGTCTCACACTCCACACCCCTACGGCAGTATCGGCCACGGGACTATCTTTAATTTTCACATGTTTGCTTTGAGCCGATCCCAGACAGAACTGTAATAACGCCATGTAATTTGACTGATCAGCGACTGATAAGTTTTCGCTTCATTCGTCTGGCCACATTTGATAGAGACGGTCATCTCTATTGATCCCTTTGAACGTGACGGTCCGCCACTTGACTCCAGATGGCCAGCGGCTATCCCTATGTTTGCACAAGACGGGAGATAATGAGGTAATCGCTTCCAATGTACGTTCTTTCGAGATTACAGATAAATCTGTCTGGAAACTCAAGATTTGCAGACGATAGCATTGGGGCAGTATCAGTGCACAACATTTGTTTGTGAAGATAGCACAAGATGCTGGAGGAAAAGTCTGACGCAACGATATGAAGAGGTCACGCGTGGATATTAAATTTAATATTTTGAAACAAGTGAGGGTATTTTTTTGAATTTGAAGCACCCTTACCCCCGTAGGGCTGAACCAGATTGGATTGGATTGGTTGATTCGATTGGATTGGTTGATTTGAGAGGCTGGAATATACACGGTATCTCATTGGAAAATTAGGCGGAAACACAGCTAGAATTTGAACTGAGGATTGTGAGATATAATCTAGCGAACTCAGAGACACAGAACATACTGCGGCGCAAACGTCATACGAGCAACTCCCAGAAAGCCAGAAAGAAAAGGAGACATTGGACTTAGAAATCCCACAACTATAAGTAACAGATCGAGTATTGAGCCAATTAGAAATTTACAAGTAAACCTGCACTTTTAATACAAGACTGGAAACTTTGGAATTTGATCACCAGTCATAGAGGAATTAAACAAAAGTTTTCCCAGGCCAGTGATTTCGCAGAACACCCGCCGTCAGAGGAATTAACTCTAATTTCCCAGACCAAGTCACAGAGGAATTAAACACAAGTTTTCCCAGGCCAGTGATTTCGCAGAACACCCGCCATGAGAGGAATTAACTCTAATTTCCCAGACCAAAGTGATTTCGAAGCATCTAATACAGAGCTGTGTCCAGTCTAAACCTGTGCAAGGAGATTGTGCATTCCCAAATTTTGGGGTAAGTGTAAACAATTTATTTACTTGCTTACTGCCCCGAAGGAAGTAATGGAAAGCTGGAAAGAATATTTCTCAGAACTCCTGGATGGTGAGCAAGGTCAAGCATCAGAAATGATAACCACTAGCACAGAAGAGAAACCCAATGATGGTGAAGATGACACAAAGATGGAAGAACTGAAGGCAGCACTGGAGAAAATCAAGATGGGCAACGCAGCAGGGCATGATGGTATAACACCAGAAATGGTTAAGTATATGGGAGCATCAGGCGACCTATTACTCTTAAGGGTCCTACGGACAGCGTGGTGCAACAAGACCATACCAAAGGATGGGAGATTGCCATCATAACATCAATTTTCAAAAATGGTGACAATCGACAATGTGGAAACCAGAGAGGCATATCCCTTCTCAGCGTCCCTGGTTAAATCTACTCTAGAATCCTAGAGCAGAGACTCCGACGCCTAGCTGAGCCACAATTGGATGAGGTCCAGTGCGGATTCCGAGCAACCGAAGTACTCAAGACCTAATCTTCACACTCAGACAGCTGCGTGAAAAGGCCCTTGAGTATAAGAGTGAGATCCATCTTTGTTTCATAGATCTTAAAAAGGCGTTTGATAGGGTCCCCTGGAGCAAACTTTGGGACTATTTGGCAAGGAAGAACATTCCAGCACCTCTGATTCCTGCTATACAGAGCTTCTACAAGTCTTGCAGAAATTATGTGAGGACAGCAAACCATAAGTCAGAAGAGTTCAGGACCACCTCTGGTGTAAGACAAGGTTCAATCCTGTCACCTTCTCTTTTCATTCTCCTCATGAACGATGTCATCAAGGCATGTAAGGAGTGAACAAGAACGCATTCAGTGGGGTACTGGAAGATAAGACAGGTCTGTATTTCAGAGCTGGCATTTGCTGATGATGTTGCACTGTTTGCTAAATCAGAGGCACATCTCCAATCCAACCTGCAAGTCTGGAAGGAAGAGCTGGAGGGTGGGATGGTCATAAGCAGCTCTAAAACAAAAGTCCATGGTGATATCACGAGAAGAAAGAAGACATCAGATTAAGCTGGGAGAACAGGTCCTGGAGCAGGTCTACCACTTTAAATACCTCGGAGCTTTTATAGACCGAAAGGGAAGCATCAAAGAAGAGTTGGCCACTCGAAAAGCAGCAGCTGGGAAACATTTTCAGGCCATAAATCGAGGATTCCTCAGCAAGAGAGAGGTTGGTAAGAAAACGAAGATGGCTGTATACCACTCCACCTATGTCCCAGTCTTGGCATATGGATGCGAGTCATGGGCAATGACTACAACCCACAAAAGCCAGATCCAAACTTCAGAAATGAGGTATCTGAGGAAGGTGGTTGAAGTAACAAGAATAGACATGGTCCGCAACCAGACGATACGTCAAGGCCTAAAATTACACCCCCTGCAGACCCAAGTAGAGCAGTCCCAACTAAGATAGTTTGGCCATGTCTGCAGAATGGGAGAAGATCGGCTACCACGACAAGCATGGGAAACAAAGAGCCAGGGATCCAGACCCCCAGGACGACCCAGAGTCCGCTGGGAGGACAACATTAATCAGTCTTTGAAGGACCGAGGACTAGAATGGAACCAGGCCAGGAGGAAGACAGCCGATAGGATAGTCTGGTGCTCTCTCTTCCAAATCTCAACACCTCACGGTAGAAGGGGAACGACTAAGTAAGTAAGTAAGTAAACAATTTATTTACTAATGTAAATTTTACAGGTTTCTTGCTAAGTGGTTATATATGAGGCTGGCAACCTCAACATAAGAAAAGAGTATATTCATGAACCACTACAGCAAGTGCTGGTGATTGTTTCTTGCTAGTCTTTCGGGAAAACCCGACAGCAGAGATGACCCCAGACTCCGGTTGGAGCAGTGACGAGTGATGACTACATCATATGTGCCTCAAATGTAGCATATCATTTTGTGAGATATATGTAACTTGTTAATGTTAGTTCAGGCACAAATCATTATTCGCGCTGTCCAGACAGTTTCCCAGTTAATACCCAGAGGAATATTGGTGAATTTTCTTCATCTTTCCTGAGTTGCACTGTGTAAACACAAGAATTTAATTCTTCTGAGAGATTAACATTGGTGGGTGCACAACGAGAAGATGCGAATGTTAAGCTTCAAACTCAGTATACTAAGCAGAGGCATTTTGTTCTTTCTATTTTGTCCAAAAGTTCGTGGTTGCTAGCCATCAGACGATTTGTGGTACTAACACCGCTAGTGTGAGAGACAAGCATCCACCCTTACCGCCTACAGTGGAAGAGAGTGTGGACAAGGCTTTCGTCATCACAGAATCGACGAACCACAGCTGCAGGACTCAGCTAGAGTTAAGTTTCTTGTAAAATAGGCGATAGTAACGGGCTTTTCATAAATCCTCACCTACGTCTTTGTGACGAAAACTTTTATCTAAATTTCACCAATCTTTCCATATTTATTTTAACTGTTAAAGACTAATTCATTATTAAAATTGTTACATGTTGTTTTAAAACTAAACAATCATAGTCGTGGTGGTCCTGGAAACAGGCTGCATCACTGCAGTCTGGCTGAGAGAGTAGGGATCAAAGAGGGAAGGCAAACCCGGTCCCAAAAATGCCGTGCTGAAGTTGGATGTGTCGGCCGAAAGGCGCAGATATCACAGCTCCGGCGTAAACAGACAAAACGCAACCAACGTCCTTTTCAGGAGGAAGAAGGAAGAAGAAGAAGATAGTCGCTTGAGTTTTTTATAGGCAAGAAAGCAAACGTATGAGCCAGAATATCTAATACATACATATCTACCCTTCCAAGATGGAGGTGAAATTTGTTTCTCACCTTAGACGCCGAAAGAAAAACATCAGGAATGTGTATATTTCGATGGATAGTACCATGTTATGTTAAATTATAGAATAAAAGATACACCAGAGTATCTAGTGGTGTAGATATTTTCCTATAACTGACCTCGAAACCCTCGAATCGGTCGGTTGGATCGGAGGGTTGATCAGTGAGTTAACAATTCACTATCGTAAAACAAGCTATTGTTACCGAAACAGAACCAGGCTCGACAGTAAACATGACTCACTCTAATATCTTGGGGGCTAAGGAGAATTTTAAAATTGGATACTGGAATGTAAGAACTATGTATCAAGACGGAAAATTGGAAGAAGTAATTAAAGAAATGGATAATTATAAGTTGGACTTATTGGGTGTCAGCGAGTGTAGATGGACGGGGAAGGGCATAAAATATATTTCAGAAGAAAAAAAGCAAATTATATACTCTGGTAGTAATGATAATCGTCACACAGAGGGAGTAGCCATCCTAATGACACAGAAAGCAGCAGCATCGCTTATCAGCTGGGTACCTATCAATGAGAGGCTAATATTAGCTAGATTTCAGACACGATTTTTCAAGCTCTCAATTGTACAATGTTATGCACCAACTAACGACGCTCTTGATACCACAAAAGATGACTTCTATGAAGCACTTCTAAGTACCATCAACACAATACCCAAGCATGACATAATAGCAGTCATGGGTGATTTTAACGCCAAAGTAGGTGACAACAACGATGGAGTACAAAGATATCTCGGTACTCATGGCATAGGCTGTATGAATCAAAATGGCGAAAGACTTCTAGAACTTTGTGAAATATCAAACCTCGTTGTGGCAGACACCATCTTTCCACATAAGAATATCCACAAGATAACATGGAATTCACCTGATGGCAGAACTAAGAACCAGATAGATCACTTCTGCATAAGCGCTAAATTTCGCTCATCAGTTCAAGACGTCAGAGCATACAGAGGTGCAGAGATCGGAAGCGATCATAACCTCTGCATAGCTAAACTGAGAATTAAACTGAAGAAGTTATACCAACAGAATAAAAATAGAAGAATAGATGTACACAGACTGCAATCAAATGATATAAAGGAGGAATATAATGTCAAAATGAACAACTATTTCGATGCTTTAGGCAAAATTGACAACGATATCACCACCAAGACAATCGATACTAAATGGGAACAACTGAGAACGGCAATGACAGAAGCAGCAGTAGCGACCACCGGATACCTAGTACATAAAAAAGAAAAAATGGATGAGAGAAGATACTTGGGATAAAATACAAGAAAGGAAAACAGCAAAACTTAAACTACTAGCGGCAAGTACACATAATGCAGTTGAATCTTGCAAACTAACTTATAACTTGTTAAATAAAGAAGTGAAGACAAAAACTCGAAGAGATAAAAGACATTTCATCAATGAACTGGCCGTAGAAGCTGAAAATGCTGCAAGCACTGGTAATAGTAGGTGCCTTTATCAAATTACAAAACAACTATGTCACCAGCCTACTGCTATGGAAACACCTGTTAAAGGTAAATTAGGGAATTCAATACCAACAGAAAAAGAACAAATGAAGAGATGGGCTGAGCACTTCATGGTAACACCTGATTTTAATAATGAAACACCCACAACCACCTTGCCAATAACTTGTGATGAATTCACGCTGGACGAGATCAAACAAGCCGTTAAAAGATTAAAAAATTTTAAAGCTGCTGGAGTTGACGAAATTTCAGGGGAAATGATTAAAGCAGTTAATGACAACAACCTCTTGAGAATTTTAGATATTATAAATGAAGTATGGAGAGAAGAACAACCACCACAACAATGGAAAGACAGTATTATTGTAAAGTTACCGAAGAAAGGTGATCTATCAGACTGTAATAACTGGCGTGGTATATCTCTATTATCAGTACCTGGAAAATTATTATGTTGCATGATGTTAGAAAGACTTAAATTGCATGCTGACGAAAAGATCAGAGAAGAACAAGCGGGTTTCAGGCCGAAACGATCATGTATTGATCAAATATTCACACTAAGAACAATTATAGAAGAATCAGTGGAAAGGCAATCGCCACTTATTATCACCTTCGTCGATTTTCAAAAAGCCTTTGATAGTCTACACCGCCCATCATTGTGGAAGATACTTACAATCTATGGTTTTCCAACAAAATATGTGAATATAATCAAAGCGCTATATGACAATGCAAGATGTTGTGTTAGAACAAATAAAGGGAATACAGAATGGTTTACAGTAGAAACAGGGGTGAAACAAGGCTGTATTATGTCACCATTACTTTTTGGAATAGCTATTGATTGGGTTATGAGAAACTATACCCACAATGAACAATTGGGTATAAAATGGACAAATGGAAAATTCCTGGGGGACCTGGATTTCGCAGATGATGTAGCATTCTTAAGTTCAACACCAAGACAATCCCAAGAAGCAATAAATAATTTGTGTCATCTCTCGGTTAAAATAGGTCTCCAAATAAATGCCTCTAAAACTAAAGCTATGAACTTTTCTAACGAGACCTTTGATATCATCTTGAACGGGGAAAAACTACAGAAAGTTGAAAGTTTCAATTATTTAGGCAGTAAAATGACTCAGGATGGTGACACAACAAGAGAAATCCATACTAGAATTGCTTTGGCAGCTAGCGCCTTCAATAGATTATCTAACATTTGGAAATTACGATCATTGAATATACATACCAAGCTTCGTCTGTTTAATTCAAATGTTATCTCAGTGTTAACATACGGCTGTGAGAGTTGGAAAATAACAAAATCATTGGAGAACAAGCTGAATATATTTCGAGAACAAATGTCTTAGAAAACTCATGAACATCAGTTGGAAAGAATTCAAGACTAATCGACAAATAAGAGAAGACTCTAGGCAGAAATATGTCTCCGACTATATAAGGAAAAGACGATGGTCATATATCGGTCATGTCCTACGAATGCAAAACAACAGAATACCACTACAGGCGCTCACTTGGGTTCCTGAGGGTAAGAGGAAAAAAGGAAGACCCAAAAGAAACACTCAGAAGAACAATAATAAGAGAAGGAAGAACGTTGGGCCTAAATAATGTGCAAGAGCTAAGAGGAGTGGCGTCACAACGAACAACCTGGAGAGCACTGGTTTCTGCCTTATGCGCCGTGTTTGGTGCTTAAAGAATTTATTATTATTTATTATTATTATATATATATATATATATATATATATATATATATATATATATATATATATATATATATATATATATATATATATATATATATATATATATATATATATATATATATATATATATATATATATATATATATACCACTAAACAGAGCTATTACTTATAAGAGGAATTTCGTTGGATTACATCAACTAGGGGCTTGAACGGGCTAGACCATTGCTTAAATCCTTCACAAAAGGCGACGGACCAGATATAATGCATTAACAATTGTTCAGCCCAATGCAACATTGTTCGTGACTTCTGGAAATATCTTGTGAAAAGTTCCTTAAGCTAGAAGTGTCATTAACCTTCTATCTACATCTCTGCCAAGAGTAATCTTGCGCGCAGGTAGATAGATACCTTGGAAGCCAATATTAGATACTTTTGAGTTTTGGTCACTGTTGGACCACTACTGCAAAGCAGGGGAGTCAACCTGAAATCTTCTTCGGACACTCTCAGACGTCTGCCTGAATATTTTCAAAGAAATCAATAGTCAGGTTCAGGTTATTTGTATCTCCACAGATCTTTTCCACGAATGGTACTGATGCCTGCCATATGTGCTTTCTCTGTTCCTCATTTGTTGGGCGTCTTTGAATGAAATGTTCAGCAGTTGGGGTAGCACGTCCCTTTCAACCATCTACCATATAACTGGAGCTGTTGGTTATATCAGGACGTGTTTCGTTTATTGTATAATGTTTTTGTTTGTATTTATTTTATGATTTATACTATAGTTTATCTCTAGTAGGTATTTTTCCTTTTGTAGTTATAGTTCAATATGGTTTTATTATCCAAAACATGATATTGTCTAAACTGTTATGCATTTAGTGTTCATTGGAGAATTATTTAGTCACTGATAAAACTCGTTGCCTCTTCCAAAGTTTGTATCCGGCTGATGTCAAAGTGTGGCATATTTATAACATTCTGTTGTTGTTTTGTTTTGTTGTTGTTGTTGTTGTTGTTGCTTTTTTACAGTGTTTTTTGTTTTGTAAATAATAACAACAGTCTAAAACTGATTTGAAATTTTATTCACGAACATTTTCCAGTTGAGTTTAATTAACTCTCGCAGCTAGAACTGGGAATAGGGGAACGCTTGTCTAATCATTCAACCCGGGCGCCAATTACTAAGGCCGACAGTGAACGGACGGGTGGCTCCGAGATTTGGGATGTTGTGGGAGATCACCACTTCGGAACTGATGACGGAAGGCAGACGCTTGCCGCAGCCACGGGAGGTGAGAGGGGGACGATAGCGCTGAATGGGGCACACATTTGGGGTACTTTCAATATTCACTTCCGCAGCGAGGTGATGCTGCCGTTCTGCAGGAAGACTATCATTTCTATTACTTTTCTGTTTCATAGTGTTTTTCTTTTCTGTTTTTCTTGTTCTTTCTTACGAGTGATTACCAATATATATTTCCGTTTATAATTTACACACTGGGAAAGACTGTTGATAGCATTACAAAGCGGTCATTGTTCTGGGGTGGGGTCCCCGTGATGTGATAGATGGAAGGAGACCGAGAGGCACATGGAGAGAGGTGCTGGAGATGAACCTCTAGGGCAGGGTATCTCAACCGGGGTTTCGCTGAACCCTACAGTTCCGCGAGAGGTCGCTAGGGGTTACGCGAGAGGTCGCTAGGGGTGAGATCGTAATTGAAAAACACAAACGTTTTCATAACTTTGCGAACCAGGCGCTGTTGGCGTTCGCAGTGGTGTGCAGTGACCGAGCAGCCCATATGGCATTTCGCAATAAGACCGTGTTCACTCTTGAACATTCCATATTTCATTAGCATCTTGTACAGTAGGCATTTGCGGTAAGACCTTTAGGCCTTCTTGGATAAGGTAAAAAAAAATTAAGTGGGAAATTTAAAAAAAGGAAAAAAAAAAAAAACTAAAGGTTATTCTACCTACAATACTGGCTTAGATTGATATCCTTTGTGGGGAGGGGAAACACGCAAAAAGAGTAGGCGAATAAGATGGCTAAAATAAACAGATCCATAGATAACATTCATTATCTACTCAAAACAGCATTGACAATTTTTATAGGATTATTGTATTTACAACTTACTGTTCACACCAAGGCCCCATGAGCTGTCACACCAAGGCCCCATGAGCTGTTAAGCATTTATTATTTTTTATCCAGGAGTTCCGTGAGGCCTGAAAATTATTTCTATGGTTCCTCCAGGATAAAAAACTATAAACTTCTTCAGCTGACGTCTAGAGATAATCTCAACATTTATCTTACACCTATAAACTCCTTCAGCTGACGTCTAGAGATAATCTCAACATTTATCTTACATCTATAAACTCCATCAGCTGACGTCTAGAGATAATCTCAACATTTATCTTACATCTATAAACTCCTTCAGTTGTCGTCTAGAGATAATCTCAACATTTATCTTACATCTATAAACTCCTTCAGTTGTCGTCTAGAGATAATCTCAACATTTATCTTACATCTATAAACTCCTTCAGTTGTCGTCTAGAGATAATCTCAATATTTATCTTACATCTATAAACTCCTTCAGTTGTCGTCTAGAGATAATCTCAACATTTATCTTACATCTATAAACTCCTTCAGTTGTCGTCTAGAGATAATCTCAACATTTATCTTACATCTATAAACTCCTTCAGTTGACGTCTAGAGATAATCTCAACATTTATCTTACATCTATAAATTCCTTCAGTTGTCGTCTAGAGACAATCTCAACATTTATCTTACATCTATAAACTCCTTCAGTTGTCGATGGCCGTTGAAAACTGAATAAAATTAGGCTGTATGAGACCAGGTACAAAACCGGAGGAAACCAATCAACTTGCTCCGCCAGGAACCAACCGAAAGCTTTCCTCAAGTAGTTACTTGACTATATAATCGGGCGGATTTTATGCTAACCACGCAACCCCGAACTTGACGCCAGAGATACAGACTGAAGAGGGAGAAGCTGTCACCTTGATTTATGGTAACTTACCTGAGGGCATCGACCTGCAACCTACTTCACTAAGTCGCGTCAAAACCTGGCCAGTTTAAAATCTTAGGAGGGTTTAATTGTGTCCTAAAAAAAACCTGAGGTCGTATGTTCGAGTCAATCCCGCTGCCTGGAACTCCGCACGAGCATAGAGGTTGACCAGACTCTACATCTTTGGTCCCCCTCAGTCTTGGGTGGGCTAAAGGAACGATACCCTGCCGGTGGTGTGAACCAAACAAAGAAGAACAGACTTACGAGAGATGAGTACACATTAGTACCATTTCTGTCGGCATTGTGAGCATAGAACTGTCAATGAAGAAAACGTGAATTAGCGTAGCAAGAGACAATAATTAGATCATAGTGGATAAATTATACGTAAATAACAGCATAGCTGATAAACGTTATATCCTTAATTAACAGCACAGCTGATATAATTTTTGTTCCTATAATTGGAAAACGTGTTGTAATATTTATAAATATAAATATTTGTAAATCATATGTAAACTTACCAATTCATTTCATTCCATTTTTTGCAACATTCACCTTTCAGCACAAGAGAGAGTAGATAGTGTATATATACTAAATAAAATATAAGGAAATTGTATTTTGAACGACTTGTCAATTTTATCATTGTTAAGTAAAAATCTGTTTCCTTGCTTTGTTTAATATCACAATTAGTTACACAGCAGAGGTGGCGCTTTATGTCGGTCTCCTCTATACTATTGTTTCGAGATCAGATCATTCACAGCCGTAACTAATTTGTGATACCAGTAGTCCTCTCAGACACTGGGACTTCACCATTTTCTGCAGAAATTCTATTTCTGTAATTGTCAGTACTATACTGATCCAAGAGCCAAATAAAACCTCTCGCCACACTGGGGGCTCGTTCCTGGGATATTTCTGTATATCTTGAGCCATACTTAGTCTATTCATCTATCTACCCTCTATCTTGTGCCACCCATAGGTAACATAAGAAAATAAATTTTTATTTTTTGAAAAAAAATTCTATTTTAGGATTTTTAAAACAATATTTTCTTAGGAGGAGTACCATTTAGTACTCAGTAAATAGTTGATGCTCACAAAGTTGCACGGAAATTTTTTGTTCATTTAAAGTAATTAATTTTAATTACAATAATTTGGTTATAGTAAATTTACATACCCTCTCTAAGTAACGCCATGGCTGATCTAGTGAAGTTCAGGACTGCGGTCATGCAGATGGGTAAGGAATTAAATATGACAGGTGATGCTCTTACTCAGTATGTCACAACAGAAGTGGACAAACACATGGATAGGGAAGAAAGAAAGTTGCAATTAGAGACTGAAGCAAGGAAATTAGAGGCTGATAGAGAAGCAAAGAAATTTGAGGCTGAGGAAAGGCGGTTGCAAGCAGAAGCTGAGAGAGAAGACAAAAGATTAGAAATGGAAGCCAAGAAATGGGAGGCTGAAAATGAGGCAAAGAAAATTGAAGCTGAGGAAAGGAAATTACAAGCAGAGAGAGAGACCATCAGTTGAGATTAAAAGAGCTTGAAATTCAGGCAAATACTGGCAATAATGGTGGGAGCTCACCTCATTCTGAGAGTAGCTCCAGCCAGAGCACCTCAAGTGGGGCCATGAATTTTTATCTGGACCCATTTGTTGAGAAAGAAGAAAGACTTGCCACTACCTATGGCTTAGTGAAAGAAAAATGGAGTCTTAAACTATCTCAGGGATTGAGAGGTGTTGCCTACGATGTATATTTGAAGCTCTCAAGAGATGACCAGGAAGATTATGAAATCCTGAAACAGGCACTGCTTGTGAGATATGAAAAGAACTCAGAATCATATAGAAAGAAATTCCGAACAGCTAAACTTCTTCCAGGAGAAAACTATCACCAGTTCTCTGCTAGATTGGAAACCTATTTGGAAAAATGGAGTATTTTAGGAAAGTGTCAGGACCTGAAAGAAATGATAATGATGGAGCAAGTGAAAGAGTCCATGCCTCAAGAAATGAGGAAGTTTATCATGGAACAAGGAGCAGAGAGATTGGGAGATATTGTAACTGTTGCTGAGAGATATCAAGCAGCTCAGGCAGAATTATTAGGAAATAAGAAGAAGCAGGGTGAAAACTTCAAATCATCACAAAACTATACCAAATATGAACAAAAGGACCATGCCACAAGGAACAAACAAAGATTTGACCAAAAGGACAAAAACCCTCTAAGATCGGATAAGACACCTTACCGGAAGGAAGGAAAGTGGTGTAAAACTTGTCTAATGAGTAACCACAATACTGCAGACTGCAGAAGGAACAACCCTCCTTATTACGCTGCGTGTCTCACAACAGGGAACAAGGGAAGGAAGGAAATGGCAGTAAGTCAGAAGGACTTCCATCATCCCCCTGTCTGTGAGGAAGTGACATGTAATGGCACTAAAATTCAGTGCTTATATGATTCAGGTTTGGAATTCGACTCAGTCGTGAGTGCAACCCTAGTGCACCCTGACCAACTTACCACAGAAACAGTGGACATACAAGGGGCAATGCAGGGAACCGGCACCATGACACTTCCCATAGCAAGGATCAACGTGAGAACTCGCTATGTAGAAGGAGTGATAAGAGCAGCAGTAAGTGATGATCCTATATACCCGCTGGTAATAGGATGTAAATATGTCTTTTTGGGTGACCCAATAAAACCTGTTGTCATGGCAGCAAACCATACCAGGTCGAGCACCAAAAAGGAGGAGGGAGATCCAACAAACATTCATCGTACAAAGATGAAAAAGGCTCAAACAGCAGACAGCACATTGAAGCCTTGTTTTGGCAAATTGCCAAAGGCCCATAACCCTCCAGAGAAAGGAGACTACTATATGGAAAATGGCCTACTCTACAGACAAGCTGGAAAAGGACCTAAAGGGCATGGACAGCTGGTAGTGCCAAAATTCTATAGGGAGGAAATTATGGAGCAAGAGCATGCTACATCAGGCAGTGGTCACAGAGGAAAAGGGGCCACTGGTCAAAATATAGCATTGCGATATTACTGGCCAGGAATAATTGAAGACATAAGTCGGTATATGAAATCCTGTTCAGAATGTAACCAGGTAACCTCATTCAGAAGCGTAGACCAGTTACAGGACCTAGGGAAGCATTGTTGCGGACGTAGGCCCACAAAGAAGATACACAGAGAAAACAACAGGTAGAAGCAGTGATAACGAGAAAACGAAATCACAACAAGTCTACTGTTACACCAGTAACCATGGCAACTCTCCGTATTGTACAGAGAGGGGACGAGAGACATCCCACCCCGACTAGATATTTGTCGGAACACCATGGCCTGGATCATTTGGAAAATTTGGTTAGTCAGCAACCAGTATTAAAAAAGCTGCAGAAACAAACCCGAACCAAAGGAGGTAGGAACCAGGGCTGTACCAAACAGTTGAGGGAGACAGGCCCCACTTCGGTATACTGCCCCTTACAATAGAAATAGGTGTGGGTCCGGCAACGTTGTTGTATTGCCGTCCCCATACACAGTCCACTGGAAGCATTGCTGCGGACATGGACTGAACAATAGCAAGCACAAACACTCAAGGATGAGATTGACTATCTCTTAAAAGAGAATTATTTCAAAGTCTGAATCTCCCTATAGCTCAAGTGTGGTGCTATTGAGAAAACCGAGTGGTGAACACAGGTTATGTATTGACTACCGGAAGCTTAATGCGATCACAGAATCTCAGGTGGACCCATTACCTGACACCAACCAGCTGTTCTCTACACTGAGTAAGGCTAGGTATTTATCGAAGGTAGATCTAAGCAAGGGATACTACCAAATACCAGTGAAACCAGAAGTTAGGAAAATGCTGGCATTCAGTACATCAGACGGACACTACGAGTTTAATGTACTACCCTTTGGGCTGAAAAATGCTCCAAGTATCTTTTCAAGAATGATGAGGAAATTATTGGAACCTCTACAAAATCCCCATATCACTAACTTTATGGATGACATTCTTGTTGCTACAAACACATTTGAAGAGCATATAGTAGCGCTCTCCATGTTGTTTGACAGACTGAGAGAAACTGGATTGACTGCACGTCCAACCAAGTGCTATATCGGTTGTAAGGAGTTGGAATTCTTAGGTCACACTATTTCTACAGGTCATATGTCTCCTGACCCAAAGAATATAGAGAAGCTAAAGAAGGCACCCAGACCTCAAACGAAGAAAGATGTGAGATCATTCGTTCACCAGCAAACCCATCCTTACACTACCCGATATCACACAGGAATTTGTATTAAGAACGGACGCTAGCAGTATAGGTATTGGTGCAACTCTCTTGCAGAAATCAAAAGCCCAGCCGGAGAAACTTTTACCAGTCGCCTACGCCAGTAGGAAGCTGAATGCAGCTGAGTTGAACTACTCGACCATAGAGAAGGAATGTTTAGCTCTAATTTGGTCCATCAACAAATTTTAACCTTATCTGTATGGGACACACTTCATTGTCCAAAGCGATCATCAACCTTTAACATTCTTGGCTGCATCTAAAAAGCTAAATTCGAGATTGTTAAGGTGGAGTCTGCTTCTTGCGCCTTATTCCTTTACCGTGAATTACATTCCGGGAAGAGACAATGTAGGAGCTGATTTTTTAAGTCGACATCCTAGTACTCTGGAAGGACAGACGCAAAAGGATTAACCACAGCAGGGGTTTACACGTCAGCTATGACAAGTCACAGCTAGGAAAGGAGGGGGCTATGTCGTGAAACGAAGTGTAACCCACTACTTTGTTAATCACTATGTCGAGATACAGATTTGCTTCAACCAATCAACGATCAACGTTCACCAGTCTCTGAGACAGAATAAATTAACGGCCATCTTGTTCACGCAAGATGGCCGATGAAAACTGAATAAAATTAGGCTGTATGAGACCAGGTACAAAACCGGAGGAAACCAATCAACTTGCTCCGCCAGGAACCAACCGAAAGCTTTCCTCAAGTAGTTACTTGACTATATAATCGGGCGGATTTTATGCTAACCACGCAACCCCGAACTTGACGCCAGAGATACAGACTGAAGAGGGAGAAGCTGTCACCTTGATTTATGGTAACTTACCTGAGGGCATCGACCTGCAACCTACTTCACTAAGTCGCGTCAAAACCTGGCCAGTTTAAAATCTTAGGAGGGTTTAATTGTGTCCTCAAAAAAACTGAGGTCGTATGTTCGAGTCAATCCCGCTGCCTGGAACTCCGCACGAGCATAGAGGTTGACCAGACTCTACATCTTTGGTCCCCCTCAGTCTTGGGTGGGCTAAAGGAACGATACTCTGCCGGTGGTGTGAACCAAACAAAGAAGAACAGACTTACGAGAGATGAGTACACATTAGTACCATTTCTGTCGGCATTGTGAGCATAGAACTGTCAATGAAGAAAACGTGAATTAGCGTAGCAAGAGACAATAATTAGATCATAGTGGATAAATTATACGTAAATAACAGCATAGCTGATAAACGTTATATCCTTAATTAACAGCACAGCTGATATAATTTTTGTTCCTATAATTGGAAAACGTGTTGTAATATTTATAAATATAAATATTTGTAAATCATATGTAAACTTACCAATTCATTTCATTCCATTTTTTGCAACATTCACCTTTCAGCACAAGAGTAGATAGTGTATATATACTAAATAAAATATAAAGAAATTGTATTTTGAACGCCTTGTCAATTTTATCATTGTTAAGTAAAAATCTGTTTCCTTGCTTTGTTTAATATCACAATTAGTTACACAGCAGAGGTGGCGCTTTATGTCGGTCTCCTCTATACTATTGTTTCGAGATCAGATCATTCACAGCCGTAACTAATTTGTGATACCAGTAGTCCTCTCAGACACTGGGACTTCACCATTTTCTGCAGAAATTCTATTTCTGTAATTGTCAGTACTATACTGATCCAAGAGCCAAATAAAACCTCTCGCCACTGTACTACAAAGATCTATGATGATGAGGAAAACGTCAAATGAGCGATACAAGCAGATGAAACCACGGTGATGAGCGAAACGATAACAGTAATAATGCAAGAAAATCGTGAAACCAGAAAGACATGTCGAAACAAGAAAGTAAATAATCAACGAAACGAAGACAAGAATGAACAACACTATTAAAATGAGTAAAAAATCACTTAGCTGGATCCAAGAAAGAAACATTCAAAATGGCTTAAAAAATAAGGCGTCATGCGGAAGTGACGTAGGAGCTAGGGACGGCTAAGAACAGATAATTGAGGAAACGAAACGAACCAAAGCAAAAACAAGGATAGTTAGGAAAATAACGACAGAAGCCACCAGAATTATGCAAAATGATGCTGGACATTAATGCCAGCAGGAGCTAAAACGCCCATTTGAAAAATGAGACGATTCTCCAACGAGAAGCGAGTTCGGTCGTCGCCGATACATGAACGGAGGGCAGTGACATGAATGTCAGAGTTACCTGAATGGTCAGGGCTGTTGAAGTGAAGGGCCGCCGGTAAATGTTTGCCATGATGGATGTCATTCAAGTGCTCCCGAAACCTGTCTGCCAAACGTCTGCCAGTTTCACCAATATAGGTCATGTCACACCTCTTGCAGATGATAGCATAAATCAGGTTGCTGGATTCGCACGTGAAAGACTCCCCAATGGCAAATTTACCGTTCGGAAAGGAGACTGACTGCGTATGGAGTACAAAAGAACAGGTCTTACATATGCGGCGTTGGCACGGTTTAGTACCAAAGTGAGAAGGACTAGTTTGTCTCAAGCGACTATGCACAAGAATATCCCTAAAATTCTTATCCTTACGATATGCCAACAAAGGGGTATCACGAAACAACTCTCTGGTATCAGGATCGGAGTGGAGAATAGGCAGATGACGGAACAGAATTTTTTTCACCGCCAAACAGTGAGGATGGAAAGTTAAGACAAGTTTGCGTCTGTCAGATGTAGTAGTAGGTTTAGCAGTAAGTGCAACCTGACGAGTAACGGGACTAATGCGATTAAGGGCATCAGATAAGACTCTTTCAGGATAGTGACGTCGGCGAAAAAACTCGAGCATTTCTTGAGCTCGTTTACGGAAATCATCTTCATCGTGGCATATCCGACGTAAGCGTAAAAGTTGAGTGTAGGGAATGGAATTTTTACAGCTGAGAGGATGAGAAGAGGTGTAAAGAAGGAAACCATAAGCATCTGTAGGTTTATAAAAGACAGAGGTAGTAAGGCCAGTAGGAGTAATATTGACAGTAAGGTCAAGGAAGTTAACTGAAGTGGTAAAAATCTGAGACGTGAATTTGATGACAGGATGAAAATTGCCAACATAGTCAATGAATCTACGGAGGTTAACTTCAGACATGTCTGTGACACCAATACCATCGTCGATATAGCGACGGTAAAACTCAGGTAATGGTCGATCGTAACTTTGAAGCACCAAATATTCAAAGTGACCCATGAAGAGGCAGGCATAACGCGGGCCCATTTTGGTGCCCATAGCAACGCCACTAATTTGATTAAAGAACTGGCCATTGAATTCAAAAGAGTTGAGAGTGAGAACCAATTCCTCAAAGCGATGAAGAGAGCTGGTGCTAAAAGTAAGGTCAGTGCGTCTGTCGAGAAAAAATTGGAGTGCTTTAAGGCCATCAGAGTGTGGAATGGAAGTATAAAGCGAACAAACATCCAGAAGAAAAAGACGGTAAGTGTGGTCAGGTGTGAATTGGATGGAATCAAAAGTAGCGATAGCATGGGTGGTGTCCTTTAGATAGGAAGGTAGATTGGCCATTAATGGTTGCAAAATACTATCCAGGAAATCAGAGATACGTTCAGTGGGACAAGAGCAGGCTGAAACAATAGGTCGACCCGGATTGTCAATTTTATGAACCTTAGGAAGCATGTAGAAGGAAGGTTTACCTAGACTACTATCAAGAATATGGAGAGACATGGCATTAGAAGGAAGGAGGTTATCTTGGATGAGATCACGAATAGTAGCATGAACAGTAAGATTATGGCGGATTGTGGCATCCCCAGAACTGGGTGAGTAAAAGGTGGAGTTGCCGAGCTGTGAGACTCCTTCTTGAATGTACAAGTCCTTTCGCCAAACTACCACTGCACCACCTTTATCGGCAGGCTTTTTAAGGGATGACAAGGACCGCCACTCAGAAGTAGTCAGGTTAGATCGACGTAGACGGGGTAGAGAAAGTTGATCAATGTCATGCAAAATGTTAGCAATATATAAATCAAGAGCAGCAGAGGCACCTGGAGCCGGAGTCCAGTCTGACTTAGGTTTATTAAAATGACGAAAGATATCCCCGTCTGGCTTAGAATCATTACCATTCCTATGGTAATACTGAAGACGCATGCGACGATGGAAGCGGTAGAACATCTTGGAGCATAGAATATTTATCAAATGTCGAGCGAAGAGGAACAAACTTGAGACCTTTACTAAGAACAGATAATTCGTCAGGAGATAGTTGTAGATCAGGAGGAATGCAAATAACTTTGGTAGAAGTGGGAACAGGGGACGCTGAAGATTCAGAAGGAACATGAGGGCGGAGGCGACGCAATTTTTCTGTTTTATGCGTGCTCAGCCGAGTGTAGAGCTCCTTATTAGTATCATGAATAATAGTACGAATAAGAAGCAAGGCTGTCGGATACGAAGAAGTCAGTAGACGAAGTTGGTGAGTGAGGTTGGATTTCAAAAGTTCCAAGTCAGTGAGCAGGCGTTTATGCATAGCAATAACACACCTCATGTGTTGAAAGGAACACTTTTATCAGAGTCTAGAGACAATCGCAACATTTATCTTACATCTTTAAACTCCTTCAGTTGGCGTCTAGAGACAATCTCAACATTTATCTTACATCTATAAACTCCTTCAGTTGGAACCTACTTTACAAATGGCCTCCACATGTGCCATCTGCAGACACATTCAGTTCTCATCTACCTTTCTTTTTTTGTTTTAAAAAGGAATGTGACAAAACGGGGCGGCCCCTATCGATCTTTGTTTCTCTCCGGCAGGATCGGTACATTTGTGGTACTGATTTTTATTATGTGCTGTCAATTATCGCACTTTTCTTTCTTTCTTTCTTCATTATTTTTCTGCTTGTGTGGCAAATATTTTGTAGGTGCAAACATTTGTTGACACTCCTCTCTGTGATGTCACCTGTTTGTTACCCGGTCATCCTGGCTTGCGGTGAGCAACTGAGATAAGATAGTCGCCGGCGTGTTTAGATTGAACCACTGATAAGACGACTCGTTTGGTAACCCAGATGGTCAGACACGGAGTTTTTGCGTACTCATACGACAGATAACGAGATTACTGTCTGTGTGACACATGTGGGCAGACACGTGTGACATAATCGCTTCCGGGCCGACTTGTTATGACAACATTACTTTCTAATAAAGTAATAAGCATTACAGCTTACACATGTTGTCATGTGAGTTCCCCGATCTGTCTGTAAGTTTGTACACAAGGGCATCGGACATCATATTACCATATATGGGAGAGTTGACCTCTGCCTTACGTTTAAAATTATCCGATGTCGGAATATTTGTGAAATTATCACACCCTATCCGCATGATATGAAATGATTGAATCTTTCTGATTAGATTCATAACAACAATGCGTGGGAAGATAGGAATGTAGTCTGACCTTTTCGCTGTTTTATATCACTGTGAATTTCACGCTCGCCAAGACAGCATCATACCTCACCAGAGCGAAGACTAGATTCCTAATTCCTTTTTTTAACCGGACCTTTTATTGGAGAACCAAATAAGACTTACGAAGCACAGGACATCTCTACATTTTAATAAGGAACACAGGTACTAGGAAGGTGAAGACACACACGGAGTCAGAGAGATAATCTATTGTCAAATTAAAGACACTCCACACGCGTGTAAGAGACCGACTCGTCTCTTTTATTCTTCTGAGCAACAAGTCTGATACCAGGTTTGGAGTAAGTTGTGATTTACATTTCATATTTTATTACTAACATGTGAACTAACATATATATGTATATATTACCATGTGAAGTTTAGTGTGTGAAACTCGCTATTGGATGTAAAAGTTATTTGAGGCTGGCAACCTCAGCGTATAGAATGATGATTTATGAACCACCACTGCACGGGCTGGTGATTGCTTTATTGATAGTTTCGTAAAGAGAACTAAAAGCATAAAGTAGTTCCAGGTTCCCTACGGAGCAGGGAGGGAAAGATGAAAGAAATGATGTACATTCTAAGTATAATACTTACATTTTCAAAGCAGTGTAAATGTCCCTATAAACATAGCCACTTTAAAATTAATGTAAGTTTTCAAGCTTTAAACCAGTGTAAATGTCTAAATGAAAATACTCATTTTAAAGTAATGGAAGTTTCAAACTTTTCAATCAGTGTAAACATAAATGAAAACATATTCAATTTATATTGTGAATACTTTTCAATCAGTGGAGATGTATATGTAAACAGACTCTATCTGTATTATTACCCTTTTCATTTAAATGTCATGTAAAGCTAAAGCTATTCTATTTAAATGTAAAGGAAGTTTTATCCCGAGGGATTAAATTTATTTCTCATCGAGGGTAAAGTCTGAATTGGGATGGTGGTATGGGAAGATAGGAACCCATAACTATGGGGTGGAAAATGCCATACTCAGAAGAGCGTTTCGTTATATTCTTTACCATAGTTATAGGTGGTACCAGCAGAAAGTACTATCTCTGGAACAAGACGGGAACCGTGGCCTAAGCTTTAAGACGAAGGACGCACGTGGTAGACTCTCCTTGACGTTTCTGAGAACCGAGCTACTCCCGACAACCTTGATCAGAGACGAGCGCGAGCAGAGTGAAAAGAACCAACCCATAAGAAGGAGCAAAACCGTCATTGGCAGCTAAGTTCAAATATATGCTGCCACTTGAACTTCTTGTAACATCTCACATTACCTAAAGACTGTGATGATAACTTTTTTGATCCATAACTATTCAAATTATTTCCAACTGTTAAAACCTAAAGTGATTTTTAAATTATGTTATTTGTAATGTTACAAATTTAACTTCGATTTAATCATTTTAAAGTTACTGCATGTTTGTCTCAGTCAAATTACTACACACACTCTAAACAGAGCTATACTAAAATAATAGAATTCCACTGAGTAAATCAGGGGTGGGGGCTTAAACGAGCTGAAAGAAACAAGTGTTTAAATCCTTCACAAAAGTTGTCGGCAGATTACAGAATTAACGTGCTCAGCAACAGCCAGCATTGTTTTCGAGTATCTGAATATCTTGTTGAGACTCCCATGTGATAGAAGCTTTACTACTCTTCTATCTACATTTCTGCAAAGAGTAATCTTGAGTAAAGATAGACTCCATTGAAGCCTATAATACATACTCTTGAGCTTTGGCCACTGTTGGACCACTACTGTAAAGCAGGGGAGGCAATACCGTCACAGGGAAATTGGATGACAACGGACTGGCATGAAGATCATTTGCCTCCGCTCAACCACCATTTTGATCTACTCTGTTCAACCTAATTATCGGTTTTAATTAGAGTATTTAGTGTCATTTTATTTTCAGTTTTGTGTTAATATGAAATACCTATAGTTATTTGTAATTGATCACTGTTGATGCTGACAGTTCATATTAAAATTTGTTGATGTCTTTCTTATCTTAATGGCAGTTTACACGCGCCGTGTTGTTTGTATTACTTTATTGCTTATTCTTAATTATGAGCATTTTTTTTAAATAAATGTGTGGTTTATTTTTTTTATGGCCTGTTTGTTTGTATTTATGTCACGGATTGCCTCCCCTTAGCTCTGCAGCAGTGGGCCAACAGTGGCCAAAACTCAAGAGTAACTGATGTGGGTCTTCAAAGGTGTCTACCTTCGCACAAGATTACTCGTGGCAGAGTTGTAGATAGAAGGATAATGATGCTTCTACCTCCAGGTAGTTTTCACAAGATATTCAGAAAAGCGAGAACAATGCTGCATTGGCTGAGCACGTTAACTCTAGTATCTGCCGACAACTTTTGTGAAGGATACGATTATCTTATAATTCGTAGCTCGTTCAAGCCCCCAGCTGAATTAATCCAGCGAATTTCCTCTTATTATTATTTAGTAGCTCTGACTGAGTGTATTTAAGAAATTGTCTGAGACATACGGATACAACACATTCAACATGATTAAATCAATTTTAAATTTGGATAGATATAAATAAAAAATTTAATAATCACTTAGGTTTTAACAGTTATTAAAAATTGAATATTCTTTAACAAAAATTGATCATCATCATATAATGTTAATGGGGATTAATATAAGGGGAAGTTTCACTTGGCAGCTTTTATTTGACTACTTAGCTGCCAATGAGGTTTCTGCTCCCGATTGGTGTTTTTGGTTTTTTTGCAGATAGGTGACTGGATTGCTCACATTCCTGGTCAAGATTAAGAGTTGCAGCACGTTCCAAATAGAATCACGGAGTAAATGCAAAGCTGGTCCCGCGTCTTTAAGACACGTCTCATGATGGTGTCTAACGTCGACTTCAGGCCACTTATACCCTCACTTGTTCCAGAAATAGTACCCTCAGCTGGTACTGCCATGGAAAAAGAAAAGAAACGAATACCGTCTGAGTATTGAGTTTCCCGACACATATTTATGTGTCCCCCATCTTCCTATTCCACCATCTCATCTATCATCATAATTTTTACTCCTCTGAGAATTAATCTTAATCCCAGTGGGCGAAAACCTATCTTTACATTTAAAATGAATAGTTTTATATTTAACTTTAGTTGAAAATTTTAACAATATAGTTTGAATATGTTTACATTTACATCAGTTGAAAAGGTTGTAAACTTTCATTGCATTTAGAGTGAATATGTTTTACATTTACACTGGTTGAAAAGGTTAATAATATAACAAGTATGTACATCATTTCTTTCATCATTCCCCCCTGCTCCGTATGGAACTTGGGACTACCTCTGCGTTTGGTTCTTTATAAGAAACTCGCAATAAAGCAGTAACCAGCCCTGGCAGTGGTGGTTCATGAAATCATCATTCTATATGCTGATGTTGCCAGCCTCGAATGACTTGGACATCCACTAGCAGTTTTCACATATTAATCTTCACCTATCAATATATTCGTATTAGTTCACATGTTAATAATGAAAATATTTCGAATTCAAAATGTACAACTTACGCCAATCTTTAGGCTCACAGACTGCGGCTCAGCGAAATAAAGGCACTTGTAGAGGCCTCTTACACTTGGTCTGGGGTGTTGTTATTTTAATAATAAGTTCCCACTTTGACTTGTGTTCCAATTCCCTCAGATTCCGGTTTTCCGTGTTAAAATGGCATTTTTCCTGGGCTTTTAAGTCCTGAGGATGCTCAAACAAGGTCTGGTCTGATAAATGAAAGCTGATTGCTATTCTTAACTCTGCCACGGTCTGGTTGTCTTCATGGCGCGAGGTGAATTTTCACAGTGTTCTAACCTGACTGAAGTGTCAGGTTAAATTGCCTGTCTTCCCCCGCATTTGTTTGTTACGATGTTAAGCAGGGCTCCAGTCGGATGGGATGTTGTGCATTCATTCCGAATGTCTGCCAATCATTTCAAACATGCGTGTTTTGTGGGGTAATTCAAATTATTTTCTCATGGAAACTCCTGCGCGTTACTGCAGAAGTCATGTCTTCCAAATATGGAATGAGAACATCCGATCACTCCCTCGGCAATGTTTACAAATAAATTGTTATTACTTTCATATAAAGTAATGTCTTTGAACCAAGGTGTACCGGAAACGATTATGTCATTCTTGTCTGTCCAGATATATGTCGCACAGGCGAGTAATCTAACTACCCGTCACTTGCGCAAACAAAATTCTTCGTTTACCCTTCTGGTCGAGGAAGGCACATCAGCCTTATCAGCAATTAAACAAATTCGCTGGGCGATTTTAATGCTAATCCGTAGCCTGATGTCGGGCACACCCGACATTTTCCAACATGATTGTTTCTATCTCTCTTCCTTCTTTCTGTCTCCCCTCCTCTCTCTCTCTCTGTATGTCTCTGTCTCTCTATATCTCTCTGTCTCTCAATCTCTCTCTCCCACTCTGTGTCGCTCTGTCTCTATCTTTATTTGTGTATGTCTATGTCTCTATATCTCTCGGTCTCTCTCTCTCTCACCAGACAATAAGTGATTACTTCTTCTTCTTCCTCGTTCGTCCTGAAAAGGACGGTGGTTGCGTTGTGTCTGTTTACGCCTAAGCTGTGATATCTGCACCTTTCGGTCGACACATCCGACTTCTGCACGGCATTTTTTGGGACCGGGTTTGCCTTCCCACTGCGATCCCTACTCGCTCAGCCAGACTGCAGTGATGCAATCTGTTTCCAGGACCACCACATGGAGGTGGAGTAGGGTCTTGACCAGCTCTGGTTCGCTGATCCTGATGCAAGCAGTCAAGCTATGGGTCGCTGACTGCATTCTCTATTGCTGCATCTTTGGGTCCCATAAGTGATTACAGTAATGACTCTACCTACGATGTCTAGGCACCCATCTGAATGAATGTACACGTAGTAATGTAATAAATATTCAACTCACAAAAATGACAGATAACGTTCATCTCGTCAGGGCAGATAAATTTATCCTGGACAAAAGCAATCGTTTCCAACTATGAAATATCTACAAATGTCCACAGAATACACTCCTGTACAATAATACATCTTGGACCTACAATTCCAGGTCTATTAAAGTAATGTTCTTTGGGTTGAAATGAACAATAATGGGACGTGTGCTTCGATGTCATCAAAATAGTCGCTCGGGACACTCCTTATTACTGCGTCTCTCAATTTTTTTCTAAGGCCGTAACGAAGACACGTCCCACTGGACTTCATTCCAACTGTCCTTCGTATACTGGAGGTAGCCACTACTTATTACAATTTTCAAACTCACTTTCTGCCTCAAAAGTCAGCAACCAACAACCTGTCTTACAACTTGTCACACACTTACCCGCCAAAATTGCACGAGTTCTTCTCCCATATTCCTGAACACTCCCAAAACAAGACGTGTACACACACACACACACGCACGCACGCACGCACGCACGCACGCACGCACGCACGCACGCACGCACGCACGCACGCACGCACGCACGCACGCACACACACACACACACACACACACACACACACACACACAATCTACTTCCAGCAATTAAATCAGCCAATGGGACCACACTTAACACCCTATCGGACTCTCACGGAACTTACAAACACAACACGAACCAAGCTCCACTCTTGAGCACATGTGTTTGACATCTATAAAATATATTTTCTTCCAAATCATTCTTAACCGTACCAACACCCCCTTTTATCGTTCAAGATATCATCATTGGTCTTCTATCTACAAACTCCGCCATTTATTTATTTACTTATTTATCTGCTACATAATCCGACATATATTTCTCTCTCTACTAACTCATACATTTCTCATCTATCTCACAAGAGCTTCTTCACATATCATCTGTTAGGGAAGAAGATATCGACTGGAATTCACACAATCTGTAAACAGAAAGACACCCTATGAATATCTGACGTCTGTCTAATTTCTCGCTAAGTGTCTCCACGGACACGCAGCTACGACGATCTAGGCGCCAAAATCGTATTATTCCTCCAGGAAAACTAATTCTGAGCTGACCCACTTAGTTTGACCTGGTCAAAAAATGCAAGGGATTTCTGAATCCCCTCTACAGAAAGGGTTTCTAACCAGGGGTTACCAGAAGCTTGTCATTGGGGTACGGAAATGTTTGTTAACTATTATACATATTTTTTAATCAGAATCCTTAATTCAAACGTCACGTCAGGCCTATTGTATGGTTCTGAAACATGTAGGGAAAAAAACACCAAACAAAAGCTACAGACTTTTATAAATGCGGGCTTGCGTAAAATAGAAGGATTTAAGTGGTATAACCAGATTAGTAATGTGGAACAGATGACAAAAACCACACAAGCGCCAGTGGAACAAGAGATGAGAAGAAGGTGCTGGAGATGAACAGAGCACACACTGAGGAATCCTTTTGATAGCATTACCAGAAAGTTCTTGTTCTGGAATTCCCAGGGAAAGACAGGTAGAGGGAGACCAAGGAACACATGGAGAAGAGAACTGGAGATTGATATGAAGGGCATAAAGAAGACATAGACAGACTTTGGGATGATGGCACGGAACAAGTAGACATGGATGTGACGTATAATGGAAAAAGAGCCTACAGTAATCTGACATATTATTGTAACCTTATAGATGCTCTCTGATTTGCTAGCAAAAAAAACAC